>MU277288.1:39974-73372 GCA_022160305.1 Artomyces pyxidatus | reverse complement strand
TCCCGTCTGATCATGAGGGGCGGTGAGGGTCGACAGTGAGCGGGCAGGCTCGCACAGGACCAGAAGGACGACCTTCGCAGGGCGCCACGGGCTCCAGCAGCACACCCTTCCGGTAGACTCTACCGGAACCCACCCCATAATAATTAGAGACTTATAACAGGTTATAGCTTCTGCCCCCGTACATGTTATGATTTTGCATATTTTAACAGGTGGGATTGTATATATTGTTGCCAGCTTAACATAACAGAAAATTTCAGCCGAAAAAACCCAATTTTGAAGGCTACAGAGCTAATGCAAGTCGAGGCAATGTTATGTCTCGAAGACACACCTTCCAAAATAGGAACTAAGCGTTCACCACTGCCTCCGAAGATTATCAAGTGTACTCAGGAAGGACGTCACATTTGGCTTCAGTAAATCAGTTCTATAGTTATACTTGATTCTTAGATACAGGTGAGCCGAGCTATGTATGAAAGTGCACTGGTAGGGGTAAAGACTTGTGATGACGATGAAGCCTGAGGTATATGCTATGTACAGGTCCGAGGGCCAGATTGAAGCGATGTAGAACGTGATGCGGCGTGCGCATGGAACAGAAGACAATAGTACTCAATAGAAGAATGCGGCCACAACTAGCAAGGAGAGCAAAAGATTCAATGGGGTTATCGGAGAGCGTCTCTCCACTATAACCCCGCCGGCGGGTTAGCACGCACTGGACCAAATGACAGAGCTGCGACGCACCTCTCTCCAGGCCCTGGGTAACCATTGCCTTCCATTGGTTACCCTTTCCAACCACCTCCCTCCCAGCTCTAGCATCGCGAGCCGAGCCGGCGTCATCCTGCACCGCAATTCCTGCTGCCAGCGGATGACCGGGCAGCACAGGAAGGTAGTCGAGATCGTCCAGGGGGGCCATCGGTGACAGGGTTGCACTTGATGCATTGGGCGATGACGGGCTTGGAGGAGGCGCGGCTGGGTCTGAGGATGGGTTGGCTGGCGCGAGATAGCTCGACGACAACACGCTCTCCCATACTCCTCCGGCCTCGTCCTCCTCTGCTGCTTCACCGGCATCGAAGGCGAACAGTGCAGGCGGTGATGAAGGGAAGGAGTGCATCGGGGTGAGGGGGCTGTTTGCGACGGAGGATGGTGAAATGGATGAAGGCAGGCTCGGGCCCGCAGGTGTCGGTGCAGGATGGTGGCCCAGAAATCCTTCAGGCAATGGGATCTCCAGGCCTGCCTCATCTGGCGCTCCGGGAACAGCGTCGGTGGTGGTTGTGGTTGTAGTTATCGTGTATACGATGACCGGGTGCGCTGGTGGGGCCGCAGACTCGGACTGTGCATGCAGGCCTGAGGGTAAGGTGTTGAAGTAGTAGGACGTCTACGATGAAGGGCGTCATCGAGAAGTCTATAGATAGTTTTGATTTTGACTCACATTGAAGTTATAAATGATAGTCGGGGGCATTGCTGCAGGCTGAGTGGAACGGGCAGGTGAAGGGGGTTGGGGATGGTGTGGAGAGTGAAGTTGCTGCGCGCATACACACCCCGCCAACCCCAGTCTAGGGTTTGCGCGCCCATGCTCAGACCGAGTGCTCATCACGGCTCGTGCTCAGGCAATGCTCGGTGCGCCGTTGCAACGTTGAACGAGTTGGTTATTATCAAGAAATGACTAAAGTATCTGTGCTAGTATATGAGCGGAACTAAGCTGTTTTATGTATGGGAAGGTTAAATACTTCGCGAATGTCCGTCTCGAGTGCCTCATACTTAGAGAAGTAGTTCTGCGCTCGGGCCCACCGTGTTGAACGCTCGGCGTCCAGCCGCTTCTTCATAGCAGGATCCTGCACCGCGAGTGCACGTTCAGTTCGGAAGCCATACGCGACCCACCGAAACAGCGGCCCGGCGGTGTACTGCGTCATGGACATGCGTGTTTCATGCGGCCGGACGGGAAGGTTGCTGTGGATGACGCTGCCCGAAGGGACATGGATCAGAGAGTTGGGGGGAAATTCAATGATGAGCTTGAATTGGTGAAGGATGAAGTGGCCACCTTGCCTCGGGTCAAAGTTGCCCAAGGCCGCGATCGCGCACCATCCGAACGGCAGGTTGCCGCTGTCGACGTGCTCCGTTGTGACGGTCTGTGGGCCAAGATTGAAGGTGGCTGCCGTATGGACGCTGTTGTCGAAAGGCATGTGCAGTGTCGGGTGTGCCCGCAGGAGCTGCTCGTCGTTGTCTTCATAGTACCTGTACAGCTTGGGCGCCCCTACCGCGAAGGAGCCTAGCGAGGGCGCGCGTCAATGTACAGCATCGAATAGCATCACGGCGACGTACTATTGGCGAATCCTGAAATCCTTCGTACGTTCGGGTCCTGTAGGATTTCTTGAATCAGGTCGGCGTACTTGCCTGGGTCCATGTTCTGAGGGTGCTGGATTGAGGGCCCGGGTCAGGCTCCGTCTGTACGAGAGGGTGCGGTCACGTACCGTTTGCCCACCTCCATACGAGATTCCCGCTCTCAACGTCGCAAACCTGCCGCGGCGATGGACACACTCCTCCGCCGTGGGGTTCATCCGGCGTCGAACGTCCTGGAGCTTGTCCGCAGCGCCGTGGCACGCATCGTTCCACGTTTGATCGTCGTTTGGGCGGCCTGCTAGGTGCGCAAGGACATTGTGCTGAGCGTCGAGGATGAAGAAGGACTCCCTGCGGTAACAGCCGTTAGCAATGACGCATAGTCGCGCGGAGCGAGGCGGCGCACCTTCCGTCCCACCGAAACACCCCATACCCTCGCAGCTTCGGGGCATCCAACGCTCGCGGCCCTCTTGTCGCCGGCCGCGTCTTGCCTACCCATGCGCCTTGCGCGTGGGGAAGATTGCGGCTTAAGAGTTCAGCCTTGATGAATCTGGCAGTGCTGTGCTTGCGCGCCGTGCCATCGCGTACCTTCAACGCCACAACACGCTGCGTTGCGTCCGGAGCTGCTGCGGCCGCTCGCTTTCTGCGTCGCTTGAGCTTTTGGTGTATCTTCGTCGCACTCAGCTCGGAATACGCGCCATGCACGGCGAGGGGAGGCTCCGACGCGTCAGCCTTCAGGCCCGCGACCCCTACCCGTCGGTCTTCCGCTTTGTGGCTCGACGGTGCGCGGGATCGTGGAGCAGAGGGCGCGACGATCGGCGGGCGGCCCTCGACACTCGCCTGGGTAGGCTCAGCAGTCAGTCGATCGTGCTCCGGCGGCAGGTTGGACGTGTCGTGAAATGCAAACGGCGCGTGGTTTGCTGGGGTGCGTGACTCGGGCGCGGGTGTCAGCACGGTGGGGTCCACAGCGCCATCGTCGGACGGGTGGCGCGTAAATGGGGGCGGGGCGGGCGCGAGGTTGGCGCGTGTGGGGTACGTGTCGGGTGCGGATGGTGAGATGTATCTGGGAATGAAGGGGCGGCGCTCTTCGACCGCGTCCGCGTCTTGGAGTGCTTGATCAACAAGCTCGCCGAATGCCAGGCCCGGGATGATCAAGGCGCCGCCTAAGCCGCCGGGGGGTGCGGGCGCCACGCTATACGGCGAAAAGACGCGATTTGAGCGCGTCTGACGCGTCCTTGAGTAATTTCCGGCAGGTACATCTGCGGATCGCAACGCACCGTTCGCTCCATCAGGCCAGGGGTTGTCGCGCTCCTGAAACCATGGTGTTAGCACTGCAAGACGGTGTGGCGGTTCAATACCTGACGACAGCCCCTGCGCAGCGAGTGGTTCCGTGTCCGAATCCTGCACGCGTTGCAGGGGATTTTTTCGCAGGGGTTTGACGCAAGCAGCTCACCTGGACCGTGGTGATCGGGAGGGTGAGCCGGAAGCTGGTGGGGAGGGAGTTACGGGATAAATAATAAGAGGCGGCTGGACGGCTACAGGTGTCGGGGGATGGGTGGGGGGTTCTGTAAGGAGCGTGAGTGTAAAATAGCGCGGTGGGGATGGAGACGTGAACAAGCGCGGGCAGTCGGCGGGCTTTAAGTACCAGAGTGGTGGCTGCTGCCGATGGGGCGCCCCGAGATATTGGTGCGCCGCTCGCGCCCGCCATGGTGCTCCTGCCGGATCTCTCGTGTCTCCTTCTGCCTTGAAACACAGCATGAACGTCCCGGTGAGTGCGTGTCAACTGCCTCGTTGGATGGCGATTAACAACGGTATCTCAGAGGCTTGTGCCAGGCGACGAACCTGGGTCTTTCGTCATCTACTTAACCAGGCCTGGGACGTTCGCTTTTACACTGGTGCAACCGGGAAGCGTGTATACTGGCTTGCTGGTGCGCTTCTTAGTTTCTCGCCTTCCGAGCCGAGCACTCATTGGTGGGCACCTCGACCATTCAGCGTCTCGCGATCATCAACGTCGCAACGGACGGCGACGTTGACGGCGGCGCACAATGGCTCCTGGATTCCTCAGCAACTGGAGCTCCGTACGATTCCTCGTCACAAACGTCCTCCCCGGTGCCAACATCCCAGCCTGACTTAGATCTGGCAGTCTCTGCCTCGCGTTCCACGCAACCCCGCTCATACTCCGAGCACCTTCCTCGCGAAAGCCCGTCTGCAGCTGCCGCGTGTCCCCAGCCTGAGGCTCGCCCTCACTCGCCCAGCGATCACGTTGTCCCTTCACATAGCCCTTCCCCTCGCTCGCCAGCCGATTCAGGTCGCTCGTCGCCCTCGCTTTGGTTGGATGCGCTGATGGGGCTTTATCCGGATCGCGCGCACTTGGAGGCCAGCATTATAAGGTGAGTCTTCGACGCTACCTGCCTTGCCTCTCTTCCTGAGGCTTGTGCGTTCGCACAGCGAGCGAGCGCTGCGATTGCGCGATGCGTCGGTTTCAACGCGCGACTAGCCCGACTGGCACTGAGGCCTACATTCTTGTGGAAAGTGGCCGGGCAGGGTGCGATTGGAGGGGTAGCAGGCTGCTCACAAAATTGCGGGTGCTGCGAGGCCACTCAGGTTGAACATGTTGGAACACATTCTACTCTAATACACCGTGATATACGTATGCCGATCGAGGAAGCAGTTAACGTAAAAGACGTCGCAAAGGTCTAGGACGTTGGAGCTAGACCACTCTCGCGGCGCAACAGGCCCGAACCTCGGGAATAAATGTACGCTGCGGCGGATGTTGCCTACCGGGATGATGGATCCGACCCGCCTCCCGTCCTTCAACATACGTGTGAGGCGATACATTTCGTGATTGTCTTCGGCGGCGTCTTGGAATGGGGTAAACCATTCGACATACGCCATGTGGCGGGGGGCGTCCTCGTCCTCAGGAAAGACGGAGCGTCGCGCCCTGATTGGCAGGCTGAAGACGACGCGCACCTGGGCCACGCGATAGCCTAAACGAGCACGTTATTCAATTCGCATCACAGGTAACATAAAGACAATGCGCACCCTCCACACCGGAATCGCCCCCGTCGCCCATGTCCACGAGTACCGTGTCGAACCGTCCCGGGACCAGGCGACCTCTGGAGTCCTCGTACGCTGGCCGGACGTGGGCGGCATCCCGGGTGTCTGGAGCCTGCTCGCGCTCCTGTGGGTCTCGGTTCCAGAACTTGATGTTGTGGAAGACAGCAACCGATCGAAAGGGAAGGGTCTTCTCCTCAATCGGCTGGCGAGAAAGCTGTCGTGTGGTCAAGTGTGGGTTTCGAATTTGCATGATCAAGTTATAAAGGGCGGGCTCGAAGTCAACGGCACCGTATTGATCCTGGAGGACACTGAACTTGGCTGACTTAACGATAGGGTGCCGGGCGATGTGGATCCGTGGTTGTGATTGGCCGAGTGGAGCTTTCAAAGGCAGCGCGAGTGTAGGATTTCCCTGCGGAGTAGCGGCAGTAGCGGTCTGAGGTGCGGACGGCTCTTGTACGTCACCGTGCGGCGGGAGGGCGGTGTGTGTAGGAGCATCGCCCTGGGGGTTGCCCGGGGCCTGCGCTCCTCCAGAACGTATGGCGGCCGTGCGGTTACTCTGTTTGGCCTGCTCGATCCTCCACGCCACAAATTTCTCGTGTGCAAGAACCTTTTCCTTCCGCTCCAACCATTTCGTCATCTGTGGGTAGGCATCCTTGTGATTCGTGGAGCGATAGGCGTCCTTGGCGTAGTCGATATGTAAGCGCTCGGAGGCCTCGGTGTTATAGTTATCCGTGGTGCCGAAGAGGCGTATAGACGGGCTGTAATGAAGCAATGCGTGCAGCTTGGGCAAATTGAAGTTATCACGCACGCCTACCAACTCGAAGATGGATTTGTTAGCATGAAACCGACGGAGGGCATCATCCAGGTAGCCGAGGGTGTCGGAGGAGTGGGAGGGGTACTGGGCAAGGTAGAGAAAGTCCAACAGGGCGCGCACCGCACGCACGAGCCGGATCGGGTTTATTCCGTCAGGAAGAGGTAGGTCCACTACGAGGCCCATTAATATCCTGCAGATGTCCTTGTGTTCTTGTCCAGATACTCGCGAGAGGTGTGAAATCCCCGAGGAAAAGAGTCGCAGGTTGTGATTCGGCGGCATGCGACGGCATCGCGCGTCGATCTCTTCCGCGCCGAAGGCGTCTGTGACCCAGGAGATTAGGTGCTTCATCATCCCCTGATACATCTGGTGCAGGATGTCTGGCGTGATGGAGGTAAACACGTTGGTGTATGGGAGGTCCTCCCAGAACGGGTGAACCACCGGCTTGATCCCAGCAGCTTGGCAGGCCTCCACGTAATCCGCCGGGCCACGATCGAACTGGCCCAGCGCGTCCACAATGTCGAAGAGGTTGCGCAGAGGCGCCGCTTCGGAATGTCCCAAGTCTTCGTGAGTAACGACGCATTTAGGGCACACCCCGTACTTCACGCAGGCCACCAGCGCCTGTTCGGGATAATCGCCTACGAACACCGCGAAGATTGGGTGACAGCGGCGAATGACGCCGTCACCCCCCTCCATTTTGACGCCATCCTCACCAGCCTTCCTAATCGGCTCTAGAATCCGGCGCATGCATGCGTGGAAGAGGTTGGCGAGGGCGCGGCGCCGGGTCTCCATGGTGGTGATGTGCTCAAGCCGAGCCGTTGGCAGGTAGCCGACGAGGAGTTGCGCTTGTTTGGAGGGCTTCTTCCGGACGTCTTTGCTGATGTTGCCGAGTGTGAGATAGACCGGATATGCTGAGCGGTTGCGGAAGACTGTGAGCTGCGTTTTATCCGTGGAGAAGATGAGGGGAATGATGGTGGCGCCGGGCTTGTCTTTCTCCAGCACGGCCTGTTGGGCAGGTTAATACACAATTGCATATACGACACGAGCGACTCGGATTCCGCACCTGCACCTGCCACCACCAATCTCCGGTGTACATCTCGCCGTACATGCGGTTCTTCATGCCCTCGTCGGCGAAATGCTGCTCGGGGGCATACGCCATGTGCTGAACAAACTCCGGGTTGCTGTACAGGGATCGCACGCATTCCATAACGTCCCGGAAGTAAACCTCGTAGGTCTCGCCGTCGATCTTAATTTCTTCGCAGTGGAAGCCGGGGCGCTCGGGAAGGTTGCCGTCAACAAGCTCATTCATCTCTGCCGCCGTCTTAAAAGAGAGCTCGAGGCGCTCGAGTACCTATGGGGCACATCATGTAAACTCGGCAGAATCGAAGGACGGTAGGGACCCACCCCTTCAATTTGGAGCAGCTCCGTGAATGCCGTGGATGTGGGCCCACGCATCTTCGCCCACCGGACAATATCCCATTCTAGCTTGGAGGCAAACGGCGCCCAGAGGTTTGATTTGCGTCTGTTCCCGTTTTTGACCTTCATGGCATACAATTGGTACGTCGAGCCTGTGCCAACGTCGACGGTCGCACCCGCCTTTCCAGCCGTGAACCTCCGGATGATAGTGGGATCTCGACGGAGGTCCTCCTCTGCATCCAGGCGTTCATCGCGACTGACGCGTTGCGCCTCCTCGTCTTCCATGGACGGAAACGCCGGCGGACTTAGACGCGACGCTGCAGCCGGCTCGGCTGGTTGAGTTCGACGCGCCGCGGTCGCAGGTTCGTCGTCAACTTGTGAGCCCCCGCCCGGCCCTTGCAAACCCTCAGCCTGCTTCTGCCCCAGCTCACCCTCAGGCTCCGCTTCCTCATCCACAGCCGGAGGTTCTTCGTCCTCTTCGTCAGCGCTGTCAGGTGGTAGCTCTTCAGCCTCAGCGTCGTCCTCTTGTCCCCATGCGAAAGGATCGGCGTCGTCATCGGCGGGCTGAGCGGCGCCTCCGACTTGATCAACGGGGTCTTCGTGCATCGGGGCGGGGAGCTCCATATGGATGCCGAGGCCATCCTCCTGTGCGTCAACGGGTACGGCCGGGTTTATCTGGACAACGCTATGACCGCCAACGGGCTCGTCGCGAAGGCTTCGCTCGTGACGCAGGCGTGCGCAGCGAGGATCGTTGGAATAGCGGAAGTGCCGGGTGTAGCCAGCGTAGCTGAAGGACTTGTTGCAGCCTCGGCAGGTGTACGTAGTCCGCGTGTCAGAAGCCATATTGAGGTGAATAAAATACGGCACAAAGAGGGTGAATTGAAGACGAGGTGTCGAAGGCAGGTAGGGGTGAAAAGCCGACGGCGGTGCCTGCCCACGCGACTCGGCATCTTGAGGGCTGCTGGGTTCCAACCTAGAATTTTCCAGAGTCAAAAGGCCGCCGAAAATGCATGAGCCCCTCCCTGGTTACCACTCACCGACTGCCTGCAACGTCGTCTCATACACATCCTCTACCCGTTCTCCATCCCCTACTGCTCCAACCCCTCCCCCTCTCTCCCCAGCCGCGTCCGCCGCCCTTCCATGGTGGCGGCCTCGAAGAAAAAACAATCCGCGGCTGGCGGTGCTGCTGGCAGCACCCTCACACCTGCACAAAAGGCCGCAGCCACCCGTAAGGCCAACCGAGAAAAACGTGAGGCAGCAGCCGCAGCGGCGGACTCACCTCGACCAGGTAGGAATCCTGCTGTCGTTGTCAACACGCACATATTATGCCCTAGCTGACAACGTGTCTATTCTATCATCGCGTGTCAGCCGACTTGCAGGATATCAACCCCGACAATGACGGTGCGACTCACCTTAGGCCAATGACAACTGCAGGAAAGCTTCACTTACTGAGTTGACAGCCGACGATCCTGGCTCTGGACGAGCAGCGCGGCCGCGGCGCGCTGCAGCTTCAACAGCTGCGCAAGCAGGCCAAGGAGACGAAAGCGGGACGCGAAAGCGCGCAGCATCGAGCGCCGAGCCTCGCGGAACCGAAGGAAGCGCCAAAAGGGCACCCAAACAGCGCAAGTCAGGTGATTGGAGCATGCGCGTCACCTTTTACAAGTCAACTTCACTCACCTATACCCATCCAGACATCGCCGCGGCTAGCAACAACGCCTTCACGGCGGTCGACGAAGATGGTGAAGAGCAGGCTAGCAGCCACGACGGTGCGTTTTCCCTTTAGCGTCACAAGCTAGCGAGACTTATAGCGAAGCACGACAGACACGCCTATGCCCGACGCTGAGCAACTACAGTTCATCCGACCGCGGCCACCCAACGCGCAACGGAAGTCCCCTGCTCAGACGACGGCGATAGCGCGTGCTCCGGCGGGACCAGCAGCGGGAGGGGGGACGGGAGCGGAGGCAGAGGAGCAGGAGGAAGATGCTGAAGACAAGGGCGAAGATGAGGGAGCTACTGTCGACGACGCCCATGCATCGGACGAGGCAGAGGGCGACGAAGCCTGGGCCGGCACGGAGGAGCTCCAAGACGACGAGGGCCCGGCGAAGAAGACGTCGAAGGCCTTAGCTCGGCAGTTTGAACAAGCCGTACGTTGCTATGTTTATTCAGTCAGCGCGAGTCAGTACTTACCTTATCTATCCCTACCTCTTTTCGCAGACGCCAGTGTGGGTGCGGAAGAGTGACGGCAAGACCCCCGCGAGGAGACGTCGCAGCTCGCCGTCTCCTCAGGGTCGCCATGCAAGCATGCAAAGCAAGACATCTTCCGCGGGGTTCGAAAGAGATACGCGCGGGCCAGGCGTAGAGTCCCCGAACTTGCACCCAGACGGCGACCACGACGACGCTTTGACGCGTGTCCAGGTGAGCTGCTGCCGAACAATACAGGCGGCGTCATCAACTCATACTCGATTTAGGATCACATTGAGGCGATGAACATAGACCGGCACAACGTCAGTACCGCTCGTACAGATTCCATGCATCACCTCTAAGATACATTGGCTCTAATGTAAACAGGTCGGGGCCTCACAGCGAGCCCATCGCCACCCGACCACCTCACGGTCCCTACGCATCGCGAGCCCCGACGAGGATGGTCCGGCCACAATCCACGACGCAGAAGACAACGACGTGGAGCTTCTGGACGACCGCGAGCCTGTGCGCCAGCTGAGCAGACGGCCGACCGACCGTGGGCCGCACCAGAACCATGCGCGTGACGTCGTGAAGTCCTCCCATAGCCATGTCCATGCCGAGCACGAAGCGTTCTCACATAGCCAGGACAATAGACCGTACGACGACCATTCAGCCCACAAGCAGACCAAACGCCAATCGAACGGGCTTGATTTTGGCGAGGCCCGCGCCATGCGCACGCCTGGGCGCGCCCACAGAGGCCATGGCCCGTACGATCACTACCGCCACGACGGCGATCGCAACATGCGCGTCCGCGAAGGCGACAAGAACGGCTACGGCGAGCAGGGCGGTAACCGGGGACGCGACCACGACAACGGACGGCACGACCGTTGGGGGTACGATCGCCGCGAATCCAACACGCGCGAACGCAGCCGCGATGGCAATGGCCACATGCAATCCTCGAGCAAGCAGCGCGGCGCCACTCGCAGTCAACATGGCCGCCAACGGAGCTGGAGCGGCAACGACGACGTCGTTGAAATCGACGCTAGCAGCGACGAGCCGCTCCGGCACAAGCACATAGGAGGCCCGCGCCCCCGCCACAGCAACAGCGACTCAGAAGAAGAACGTCCCCATCGTCGCCCGCATGACCATGTGCGCGTCAAGCAGGAGCGAGGCGCACCCGGACGGGTCAGGCGGCGTACACGGGCGACGTTTGTCATCCACAGCGACGACGAGGTGGAGGAGGAGGAGGAGGAAGGTGCTGCATCCGAAGGCTCTCAGGTGCGTGGCCGTATATGTGAACGGCGGATGGTCGGGTAACATATTTGCAGGTCGACGACGGGCTTCCGAGGGATGGGCAGTGGCTTGGGTCGACAAAATTCAACATGGGCAAGGGCCGCCCGACGCTCGCCGACCAATTCGAACGGGTGGCAAACGTTATTTCATACACCTGTGCCACCGAAGTGCCGAAGTTTGTGTGCTTCGAGGACGCCTTCCCCCTCGCTGACGATCGCGTGCCGCTCTACCGAAAGGCACTCATCAAAGGGGCGAAAGCGACCAAGTCGCGCACTATCCTCGCTCGTCTCGAGAGCGAGCTATCGTACGTGGAAAAGATGGCGATTATAGTGAGTCCTTCTCCATGCCTGTCAACCATTTGATAATGTTTCTCCCCCATAGCCCGAGGGGCGTGTGTCAATTTTCCGCGGCAAAGTGCGGGACAGGGCGGCAGCGGGTGTCAAGATGCATTACAAGTTTTCATCCTTCCCGCCGAACGACTTCACGAACATCATTGGCAAGCTATTGGAAGATCGCCGCCATATTTTCCCCGGAGATGCTGTGGTACGTCGATCACGGCGTTGGCATCTCACGAGCTGATGCAATACATCCCCTTTTACTAGAAAAAGACTATCGAGGACGAGCGCCCTTACTGCCACAGCTCACTCATCTACATCATCCACGAGTCCTTTTTTGGGGGGAACCCAATCAAGAAGTTCCCCGTAGAATATTACCCTCTCTCGGCGAAGACGAAGAAGCGACAGCTCCCGAAATCAATGGTCGCCCTTGCAGCAACGGCGGTACGTTCAATGGCGTATTGAGAGCATCATGACTAACCCTGGCCTTTATCCCAGAATGAGGCGGCCTTAATGGCGTATCGCATGGGCCCCACTGCGGTGAAGATCGTGTTCTACGGCGACACCTTCGACAACGTCTACGGTGTGCATATTGCAACACTCGACTCGATCTACGACAACGACCCGGAGACCTACGACGGCTTAATGACCTACCTCTATGAGCAGGTGTCGTAAGTGGTCCGCTCAAGTTATTCAAGCCTGTCGCCAATTTATCCTTTCACAGAGGCGAGGCAAGTGCTGTGGGGCCATCATCTTCGTCTCGTCGTGGAGATCAAGTTCGGCCCATCTCCATAGTCACAGCCAACATGGCCAAGCGCTTCAAGTGAGCCTTCTGGCTTGTGGAGCAAGATACCCATTATTATCCCTCCCTGGCTTTTCATTCTTGGTATTCTAATTGCAATGTTTCGCTCAGTTTTGTCCTGATTCTGACCTCTCTTACATCACATCTCCACTCAGTTGTTAGCTCTTATAAGGATCTCATAAACACTTACTGCATCTTATTATGATTTTTAATAAAAACCACGATTGGATTATAACATTTAGCCAAATCTGATAAGATGCCTTTAAGATGATTATATGAACAGAGTAACCACTATTAAGATACAATGGGCCACTTACAGCTGCATAATATGAATGCAATGGTCTGCAATTTAGGGCTTATAAGGAAGTAATAAGTGGCTATAAAATAGAAAGTAGCCTAACAGATAACTTATATGTTGACTTTCTTATAAGCACCTATAGGCTCTTATAACATCTTATAAGCTCATATAAGTAGGGGTCCAGTTCCCTGATGGAGGTGAGTCTTCACGGGATCTTAGGAGTGCTCTGACCGTACTCACCGTGCGCATGCGCTCTGCAGTTCTCGACCGAACATCCCGCTGCGGTCCTCTCACGGCGCGGCGTACCAAACCTGGAACATGCTTGCGCACAAGCTTCGAGGGGCCGTGGATCGCGCAATCGCGCAATCGTGACGATCAACCCGGGCGGGACGGATCTAGAGATGCAGCTGAGGGGAGGAGCGTGGCGGGTGAGAGGCAGCCCCCAGGCCATCTTGAAACTGCCGACAGACGATGTGGGGCAACTGAGAGCGCGAGGGGCTGCGATGCGCGGCGCTGGTGGGCTCAGGACCAGCAGGACAACCTTCAGGCGAGGTAAGTGGCCAAGACTGCGCAGCGCGACGAGCTCGCTGACGTTCCGTTAGAGCCTGTCTGGACACGTACGAAGACAACCTGTGTGTCCACCATTTCCACCGTCCCCTCCTTTCCTGTCGCAGACTGCGGCGCGATCGACGTCCCGTCTGGCAGCGGCGCGTGCAGGACGTCTTTAGCGCCCAGCCAGCACGCTCCGGCGACAGGTGCGCACGGCCCTCCGGAAGCTAAACACCGACTGGGCGTTGCCGATTGGCAAACCCAACGAACATCTTCAATACAGTATCCGGGCCGGCAGCGCTCTTGCGCACTGAGCGTTGACGCCGAGAGTGTCCGCGGCCCGTTACTAGCCCGTACGTGTTGCTTGCCGTATGGATGTATGGCGCCAACTGACTGCGTTGTCAACATCCAAGATGACCCAAGAGCGCGAAGCCAGGACACGCACCTGAAGCCCAGCCAGGCCGTCCTCACAAAAGGGCCACGGCTCCAGCATTGCACGCGAACCGGGTGCAATGGGCGCGGAGGACGGTACGAGGTGCAGAGCGCCGGTGCACGCATCTAGCCGCTTGAGCGCGTTTCGACTGACATTGGCGTCCGCCAGCGATGTTATCGGTGCCTGGGAACAATGAGTGTTCACCGAGATCCACCCTCGCCGTCCATTCCGCCCTCCGTCCGTCTGCCGAGTGAGCGCGAGTGTGCTGGGGGCCGAGTGCTCGCGGACCATTCTTCAGGCCGTGGACGGCGATAGGCGCGCCCTCCGGAGCCTGCAAGACAACCGATGTGACCACGCGCCCGATTCCTCGGGGGTTGCACGCAGCTGACACTTACATTTGTGGCCGACAGCGAGCACTCGCGTTGCCCGGCTCTCCTCCAGCGCGCGGAGGATCCGGTGCATGTCTTCGACTACGCAGTCCTCGCCACCGTCCTTGCCACACGTCCTCCCCCCGTTGTCACCCTCTCTACACCTCCCAGCACGTAGAAGCTCGAATTTTGGCGGGCGGTGTTGCGCGGGGCCGGCAAGTGATGGTGCGCCGGGCCTTTCCTCGCGGACCCCACCGACTGTGTTGTGGCGAAAACACGTCGAGCGCAAGCACCATCAAGCAGAGAGGCATTATCAACGTCAAGGGCGACGGCTGGCGACTGGCCCGACTGCGAGTGCTGGGGCAGTCTCCGCAGGGGTGCGAAAGAGCGGCTGCGCGGACATCTGACAGCACGATCCCAGCGCTGGTGGCGGCAATCACTGGATGTTGCGGGACGGGGAGGGGGACGGCGGAAAGCTCGATGGAATGCGAGTGCGCAGTGTAGTTGCATGTAGTAGAGAGGTCGGATCAAATAGACACGGGTGCGCAAACGAAGCGTGCGGGCGTGCGAGTGCTGTATGCACGGGAACGGGTGAGACCGAGCGAGCACACCATATAGGGAAGAGACCCTACTGTTCTAAATGGCCTCGCAAAACGACTATATTGCGTTACAGGGCGTCGAGCGTGTGACGTCATGCGTCCGCACTCACAGATGAGACAAGGAGTGGTGTGTTCCAAGACTTGGTCGTTCTGCTGCCACTCTTGCCAATACGACCGCATACTCATTGCGTTGAACCCAGGGTCCCTGTGCGTGCGTATCGACGTTGTACGCCGCCACAGGGATAAGCACGAGATCCACCTGCGGCCGAATAGCAAGGGATAGGTTGTGCTCTCGCGCTGCAGGAGAGGCGTCCGGGAAGGTCTGACTAGCGGTTGATGCACTGCTAGGTGTGCGCCACAAATCGCGTACATGTAACTCCCGAGAAATTGGGCGTGTACTCAAATTTCAGGCTCTAGACGGGCGCGCATTTCGCCGTGGATGGCTTGAAGACGAGCACGACGACCCCTGCGGAAGGCAACGCAGGACATCGGTGACGAGTACTTACAGTCTGACTTCTGGTAGGGACTATTCTTGTGGTACGCCACACATGCCTGTTATGTACTCTGCTCATCACACACATCCAGCCGACGTCTCTCTCTCACAAGTCATCCCCGCCGCTCGCACATCGCTTGGTCACTCCAGAGCCGCCCTCCCCGCAATCATGGTCTCAGCGGGACACCCCGGAGTGCCCTCTCCCTCACATGTACGTATAACACCCGACCAACTGCCTCTCCCTCATCCATGTCTAAGTTAACACCGGCAGCCATCAGACTGTGCCTCCGAGCTGCTCTGCGGCACCCTCAACCCCACACGATGTACAAGACTCCTCCTTCATCCCTGTGGCCCAACGACACGCCGCTGGTGTACTTCATGGGCGGCACCCTGTGCCGCGGGACAAGCTGCAGGTGCTCTTTCCGAAGTGGAGGTGTGCGGGTCGGTGCAGCTTTTGGAGACGGTGCCGTGCGCAGAAGACTCGGTCATCCGCATCGCGTTCGAAGACGATCGCGAGGGGTCATGATGTACGTGCCCTGGTCTGGCTCCTGTGCGTAGACATTGTCTGACTCAGGTTGGCACCAGTGTGAGTGCAGGGCAAAGGACGAGCCCAGGATGAACCTCCCTCGACGACATAGATAGCAAGCAAAGCAACATGTCGAAGAATGAGCGCAGGACCACAGGACCATTCTGCCCGAGGAGTGTGTGAGTCTCCCCTGCTACCATCTCTCCTCTGATGTATTGCTGCTCCAGTTGAGTCACACGTGGATTGCTGCACGAGAGTCGCTCTCCTCAGGTTGCCGTGGCTCCGCACATCCGTGATATATATTTTTCAGCGTATGCGTTGCGAGCTTACCAGCGTGACGGTTGAGGGCCCCCCAGAGTGTTCCTCACCTCCCGCCGCACATGCCGGGCACTCACGCACTGCTCCGGGGGAGGCGCTCTGGGACATGGACAAGGCAAACATGGTGATCGATTATCCTCGCACAGAGCAGCACCCCGGCGACGCGCTGACTGGACGCTCACGAATGCGCTTGAGGTTGGCGGCATCCCATGGACAGTTTGAAGATCTGTCTCGGGGACGTTGTCGTGCGCGCTGTTGCAGAAGATGGATGGCGAGGGCGGATCTTGGTACGTCTAGCTCGTGCTGCTGTGCAGAGTCGAAACTCACCTGCGTCTGCGAACACCAAAGTCAGTCACAACCTAACGTGCTCAAGCAACACTGCTGTCCGTGCACCGCCCTCTGCACCTCTCTCCGTCTTCCGCGCCCGCACCCACCACTGCGCTAGGCTCGTGCGCTTTGTTGGAGCCCGGGGTGGGTTGGGTCCAAGGAGGGGCAAACTGGGATCTCGGGCTTCAGGTGCGTGTGTGTTCGGCTTCACGCGGTTCGAACAACGCGGTCAAGTCAGTGCTAGATTCCGTCTGCACGGCAGGAGAGGTACAGGCTGAACCGAGCTGGGAGCTGCGCAAATCCTCCCGGCCTGGACTTGATGCTCAGAGGGGGTGTGGGGCATGAACTCCGAATCAGATCCTCAAGAAATAAGAGTAGACGAAGATATAGCGGACCTTGCCGTTTACAGGCGTACGGCGGGTACTGCTGCTCGAGATAGTAAGACCAAGTGCAAGGGGCCGACTGCAGAGGAGCGTTGACCGCGCCGCAAGAGCGACACAGCCACACAGCCCAATTGGGATGTGATGTCAAGAATGGGTCAGTGAATATCTTCCGGGGCGTCTGAGACTAAGCTCCCAAATTTTGGCGGTGGGTTTAAATGAATATAAAATGATTTTAGGCGAAGAGAAATTGCGTGGAGCACCCCTTCTTCACTCTGCTACAGTGTCCTTGAGATGAGCAGCCCGATTAGTCATCAGACACACCGAGTCAACTCGTCTTTGGTATACTGTACTACTACTAGCAGCAGCGTCGGGTTCCGCTGAGCTCACTGAGCCAGCGCCAGATCCGACTTGCCCATTATACTTGCCCATTATATGGCCACTTTGAACGAGTGCCGCCGGTCTGCCGCAGTCAAAGCAACTCGCTTGCGCACCAATCGAAGCTCTCGGTGCCCGCTTGCGCAGTCATCATGTCTTTGCAAAACTGTGGGTACTCTTATGCTTGCATACCTTGGTTAGGCTGACCGAACTGTCTATTCAGGTGCTCAAAAACTACACTGATCTGTGCAGCGCGGCTGAGTGTGCCACCATGCGCCGCGGCACCAGGATTCTGTGCGGCCATGATGCGCTGTCTTGGAGCCTGGGGCTCGCTCATGACGGCAACTTCTGCTCCTCCTCGTCACTGAGCAGTACTTATATGTCTGCTACTGGAGTTATGTGTTCACGGCTAGGGCTAGGTGCGAGGGCAAGGGGTGTGCATTTGGGGGTGTTCGGGGCATGGCTGGCAAGCGGGAGGAGGCTCGCACAAGTTTCATGTCATAGAATATTATTGAATACAGTACCTACTCTAGATGGCTTTCGGTGTATGCCTGGAGGTGAAAAACTGCCTCGCTATATACGCCCATGCCCCATGCTCCATCATCGGCCTCAAGGTTGAGATCGCTCAACCTCAACACTTCAGTAGCGTACTGCAAATCTTCATCGAGTTCGTGGATTGTGTCGTCGTCCTCCTCAGCACTCGCTTCTTGTGGATCCTCGTTCATTTCGTTTGGGGGCGGTGCAGATGCCTCCTCATCAACGCCATACTGGGGGTCGGCGGCAAGATCAAGCGGGTCGCCAGGATCGCCTGTCCAATATCCACCTAATATTGCTTGCTCACGGCTCAGCTCAAAGATGGCGAGCGGAGTACGATTCCCAGCCGTGCGGATTTTGTGGTGGTTCCACGCGTCCATAGTGCGGTTCAAGGATTGCTGAATGCGTGGACGGAAAACAAGAATGAGGCAGATGCGGTGGAAGATATTGTTCATGTCTAGGAGATTGCTCTCCTCGAGATGAAAGAAAATCTGGCGGTAGGTCTCCAGCGTGCCTTTGCGCACATCACGCCAGAGGCGTTCGATTCGGACGTTGTGAAGGGATCTAGGATGACGACGTCATGAGGTGCGCTTCGCTGTCTAAAACCGAGAGAAATACCGTCCACGAAGATAGGCATTATGTTCTGCACCCCATTTCTCGATCATCCGGCGTTCAACATCATTGTTTTCTGTGCCAAAGTCACCACGAACTCGACTGGGCCATCCAAAAGAAGAGACACCCTCTTGAAATATATCGTCGACGGTCCGTGCACGCTTGTTCGAACGACAAGCAAGGTATATGATCATTCGAGAATGGCCATCGACGCATCCGTGGACATAAAATCCCCAGGGGCGAAGTTTTTCGTTCCCATCCATATGCCACAGTGCATTGGAGCCTCGCACGCGGTAGACGCGCCGTTTGATGATCCCCGCCCACCTGGGCATACCATTCAGAGGTATATCAAGGGTGAAACAATGTACTACTTACCGACTCAAGACCCCCATCGGATCAACCCGTCGTAAGCTTGCTCGCACCCGGGGGAGGGAGACGTGCACGTCTCGAGATTCCAGGTGTCCCTTCACCAAAGTCGAGCCTTCAAAGGGATGTGCCTCCGAAATCTCGGCAACTATGTCATCGAGACCGTCATCATCGATTTCGGTGAACGGCTGGCGGGCACTTGACAGGCCATTTACTCGAAGGTGGTTGTATATGGTTTGCCTCGAGATGCGCATCACATTGGCAATTTCCTTCCAAGAGTTACCAAGGTCATGCAGTGCTAGCAGTCGCTCGAGGTTGAGGACAAATGCTGGCTGGCCAGGCCGCCCGGTATAGACGCGCGGCAGAGCAGATGAGGCGAGAATGCCAGGTGCCGTCTCTAAAAACGCTTCGAGGGGATCTAGCAGAGTGTTCACCGTCTGGATGAGGTCATCTCGCTCTTCCTCGGTAGTGAATGCATCGTCCAAATTGATGAGCACATGTCGAATGGCTTCCAATTGAAGGCAAATCCGCTCGACCGCTGGAATGTCAGCGTTCGGGAGAGAATGGATGATGAAGCGCGCCTCAATCGTGACTTGATGCGCCTCCATGAGGAAGACATGAATTCCCGGTGCGGGCTCGGGTTCTGTATCTGAGTCCATGAGTGCCTTGGCTTTCAAGCTCCAGCGTTCAAGAAGGAACAGGGGTAAGAGCAGAGGCCGGGGCAGCCGGGCAAGCCCGACACTCCCCGTGGCCGCCCAGTGACCCGTGCGGCCCAGGCAGGCTTTGGACATATCGAAAACATAGTGGGAGAGACATATGAGAGGTAGCAGTGGCCTTCGAGACGTACGAAAAAAATTTACTCCCCAACATATGAGAAATTGCGCGAGATCTCGAACATATCGAAATTTGTCCAACCGCGATCACAACATATGGATCTTACAATGGTATCCCAAACAACGGAAAATCCTTCCATCACAATACATATGGATCTTTCTGAGATGTGCACTTCAACATAGATATTTTTTGAACTTTATGGTGTGGACATATGTCGATATCGACGCGACTGCGGTCAAACATATCGGTTGGATTTCTTTGACACTATGTGTGCCATACGTCCAAGCCTGAGTGTACAACAATGTAGCAGTGGAAAGCGCCCGGGTCGGGCCGTCAAAGCGGACTGTGAATTAGCGGCTTCTTCCGAGCCCAGCCAACCGCTCGCTCCGCCAAGTCTCTCTAGGCTACTCTCGAGTCTTCAAACTTCATGCACACAATACAGATCTTTTACGCCATATCTCTCCAGCTGTCGACGCTTCCAGTCGACTCTGTATCGATCTTTCCTCAAAATCTCAACTAGAATGACCATGGCCCGTACCGTGGGTCACAAAGCTTCCCCTACATGGCCGAAGTCGGCTCGCCAACGATGGGTAATTACTGAAACCAGAGAAGATACTTCGCTGATACATCGTTTTGATGTTCTTCAGCCATCCACTGGCACCATCCACGATCCCGCAGTTTCTTACTATCCTTTCACGTTGAGCCTATTGCCTACGTCTGAATTCCGGACACGGGACTCGCGTCACAAGGCTGACCGTCCCGCCTTGTTCCTTCTTGTACCGCGCAGGGTATCTGGGATAGATGGATATATCCTCAAAGTGAGTTATAGTCATGCTCGAAGTAGATACGGACTACAACTTTGCTCTAGACAACCCGCGAATGCCCATCAAACTGCATCCCCCCTTACGGATCAGTTGTGAGTACTTGCGCTTGCATACACTGTCACTCTTTCAATTCCTCGATATTGACCGAGACGCGTGGTATCCCATATCTCGCACACCATCTCTCCGATGGTCATCACATTATGTTCCATGCTATCGCATTCCCGCAATCCATTCCTGGCGTTCGCGGTCATCCCGTACCGGGATGATACTCCGACTGGCCTCTTAAAAGAGCGCATTCGGGGTCGCATCATACTGCTCGCTTTGAAACAGACGGCATTGGGTCTCTGTACGTGCCTGAATCCCGAAGTGCCCTCCCCTGGCAGCGCTCGCTGCACGCACTATGCCCACTCGCTCAACCCGTGGACAGCGTTCGCTGTTTTACCGCGCCCCAGGCGCCAATCGCACGGAAGCATGTCCCTCGATTTGATTCAAACGGGCGCTATTCTATGCCTTCTGAGAGCACGACTGGTAACTTAGGACCGCTGATTGCGTGCCTAGCCACGCATTGCTGATAGGCCACTTGTTATGCTCCAGGTCATCGTAGTTCCTCATGGACGCTTCGGTCTGCTCAGAGTCCGTCGCCTTCCCCGCTCATTCACCGTCTCTCTCGTTACAACCTATGTCTTAACTGACTTCCACTGTACCCTTGTCTAGCTCAACTTCTGCCGCAGATCGTACCAAAGTAGCCAGCTTCTACCGACATCAAGCCGTAGAGTGATCCTTTCGCGTCCTCACACACGGCCCCATTGCTTATGGCACGACATCCCTGGAGCCTCAATACAAGTAGCATGTTCGGAGTGATGCCCGTGCGGGACAACGTACGGCACCAAAGTTGCAGGGGCCACGGCTGAATGAGCAGTCCATTGCCTTCGTTTCCACAACTATGGACCACCCTGTATCACAGGCTCGCCCTTCTTTCCTTCAGACAATATTTATTGGTACGCTTCGACTCCACTCTTTGTGCTTCCGATATTTCCGCCTTCATTCATTCGGTGCTTGCAGTCCTGTACATGGCTGTTCGAACACCCATGCATTTCCGCTGAACCCCCGTGCCGTCGTGTGCTCACAGCCGTCTAGAGCGGACAAATAGATCACGACCCCACCACATCCACCCATCCTCACGGGTCGCATCTGCATATTCTCCCGATCACGAGTTGGCTGGTGCACACTGGCCCCTTACACTGCACAGTATAAAACCCAGATCTTCCCCTATCCAGTCTTCATCACCCAACCTCGCCAGAACCGACTCTCACTTCGCAATCCAACCTCTCTCATCCCTCAGCAATAAAGCATGGACACTTTCCAAGACGTTAATGTTTCCGCTGGGGCTGCGGACAGCGCGCCCGTTGAAGTACCAACAGACTCTGACGGTGGCGGGGCTATCTTCGCTTGCACCGTCGCTTAAGTCCGCATCAGTATGTGTCACCGGAGTGCTGTGTTTTATGCTGCTCACGAGACCGTGTACGCTCCAGAGCGCGTCAGCTACTCTATCTTGGATAATCTCCTCGGCGGAAGACTTTTTTTTTTCTGATGGTGCGTACCACAACCGGACCAAGTACTTGTCTCACACCATGCTAAATTCTCTATCAGTCTTTGTGCTTTTTCTCGCGAGATGTAAATACCAAGTCGACGTACAATTTGGCAACAGCTGTAAACTACTCGACCCCGCTCCTGAGAACGTTTTCATCAGAGACTCGGTCTGTATCGCGAGCTTCCGACGCTGCGTTCACATCACCGTCCGTCCGGAGCAGCTACAAGAAGAGGGAGCCTCGGCCGGAGATCAAACAGTAAGGACATGTCCGCAGCGAATAGACGTACATCAGACAGACAAGTTCGACGCGGATATCTGGAGCTGAAAGAGAAAGTCGAGTTCAGCTCGGACGGCCGGAGACGCGGATTGTGAGACGACGATTGTTCTGAGCCTCATTGACATCAAAGCGCTGGACCGCAGAGTGGTCTGCACCTCATCTGTTGCGACTCCAGATTCCCCAGTATTCTCTGCGCGATTCAAAACGGATAGAGAAAAGTTTCGCAGAGCGGTAGAGAGTGGTTGGAGCGGTATGGACGCAAAGAGTGCCATCCGAGTCGCCGGAGCTCCGGCTCCCAAAACAGCACGTCCTCGGCTCCTCCTGCAACTTGTCTGCAACCGCAACATACCTTTGCCTTGAATATCTCCAGCTTCTGACCATGACTCTGCGCTGCAACCGTTCACAATGCATCGACACACGCACGCTTGCAGGGTGGTACTCTGGATCGACAATTCCCACGTGCGCCTGTCTTGTGAAGACTTCTATTCTTTGCGTTTGGCCCGAGTCTCCGCGCTTCTCGCCAGCGAGCACCAGTCATGGCGCAATCCCCTTCACTCGATCCTTCGCCCCTCGAAGACACAAATCGCCCTAATCCTGTCTTTCAAGCCGCGTTTGAAGCTTACAAGAAGCGGCTGCTGCCAGAAGAGCTCGAGGACTTCCGCCCCTCGTCGCCTCAGGAGATCATCGCGCAAGCCAACAAGTTGAACGCAGACCATCGGAAGAAAAGTCGCGCCCGTCGCTGCATCGAAATGGTCAGTGAGCTTGTTCAGCCCCTCGAGGCGTTCTTCAGCGCCGTCGACAACGGGGTGTCATCACATCCGGAGGTTGCAGGGATAGTGTGGGGCGCGATACGTTTTGTCGTTCAGGTGAGTGCACTCCTGCGGCTTCGACACGGAGCAGCTGCGGGGCTGTATCTGACGTTCTTCTTTAGGGAATCAACAGCGTTGCGGCGCATTTCAAAATCATCGAGGAAACGTTGGAGAAGCTCCCAGCGTACATACGCTTCTATCATGATTACGCGACGTTTCTGTTCGATGATTCTGAGCCCATTCTCAAGGTGCACGGCGAAGATTATACATATAGGCGTTCTTCCAATGCTCAATAACGAATCACCCAGGCCCTTGCCGGTGTATATGGCGAAATTCTGGAGTTGTGTACGATTATTCGTCGGATGTACTACAAGAAGGGTGGTCGTTTGCGAGGCGAGTTATTCTTCTTTATCCCACAATTGGCGCAACTCATCGTGGCATCAATATAACACTACTCAGCCGCCTCACAAGTGATCTTTCGTGCCATGAATCCGTACGGTCGTGAATTCGAGGGCGTGCTCAAACATCTAGAAGATCGTCGCAATGAGCTGGATCGGGAGATCTCACACGAGACCCTCAGGCAACGACATAACGAGTATAAGGAGGCCAAGGAGGAGCGTAGGCGGGCTGAGGTGGCGCGTAGGATGGATGAGGAAGAGTATAAGAAGGCTGAGGAGGAACGAAAGTTCACAATGATCAGTGAGTTGTCAGACTCGTCCGTTCTGGAAAAATTTGAGCTCGACAGGGAATTGGCGAGCGACTCTGCTGGACAATCTTGCAAAACGCCACGCAGAAAGTCATACAAAACACCAAACGTGTCTTGATGCCGTATCCAAGGGGTTGGATGCTGGTCGCTGGCTACTCGATCGAGACGAGTTCAAGAACTGGTCCACTAATTTGACATCGGGGATGTTGTGGCTGCAAGGGAAGCGTGAGTCATCTTCCGCACCACTATCGAAGAACGCGACTCTATCAAACGCGCTCCGCTATTCAGCAGGAGCCGGGAAAACGATACTCGCGTGAGTGCTGACCGTGCCATTCTATGGTACGCTGAAATTGTGCTCACACAAGCAGGTCTCCCTTGCAGCTCTATCGTGATCGAGGCTCTCAAAAGGCTCCCTCCCAGCGGCGACTCGGACATGCCCCCTCGGAGAACTGTTGCCTATTTTTACTGTCAGCATGACCATTCATGGAAGCGCGATCCTCTCGCGGTTCTCCCGTCTCTTCTGCACGACGTGCTGGAGCAACTTCCGCTTCCTCCGACTCGCTTACTGGAGATGAATCCACACACCATCCACTCTCGGGAAGAGGTCTGCCAGATGCTCCGCGAAATGACGGTAGACTCCGGCACGGTGTTTCTGGTTGTCGACGCTCTGGATGAGTGCACTAGTGATCACCGCGGAGCTCTGATCAACGCGCTGAGGACACTGTCTCGAGACATCAAGATCTTGGTTACGACCCGGGACTGGACCGAGTTCAGAGATGCGTTCAAAGGTATTCCAGTCATATCTCTGGATACACGGCCTGATTCGGATATCGTCAAATTCATCCGCAAGAAAGTCAGACTGTTGGAAGACGAAGAGGACGAAGATCCTGAAGAATTCGTATCACCCTCATTGAAGGTCAGGGACCCAGAGTTACGAGATAGGATCGTAAGGACTCTGGTGAAAGGCGCGGACGGAATGTGAGTGGCTAGCACGAGTCTCGTGATCATACTCACTTGGACCTTGTCAGGTTTCTTTGGGTCCGCCTCCAGATATTGCACCTACGGGCAAGGAGCACGGAGCACGACATCGCCGCCAGTCTCGAAGACCTCCCAGAGGGTCTCGACGCCACGTACAATCGCGCTCTCCGCCAGATCCACGCATTGCCACATCGTCGCCGCACTCATGTACAGAGGCTACTGCGCTGGGTCATCTGCCAGCGCCACCCCTTGGGCCTTGAAGATTTGGCGTCTGCCGTCGTCGCTGACGACATGCCGGAGTATATCTGGGACCCGAAACGGTGCATCGCGCAACCGCGTCGCCTCATAGACGACTGCGCTCATCTGGTGCAGGCCATGCACGGGTCTGTGCGGCTCATCCACGCGTCTGTCAGAGACTTCCTGCTTGGAAGCCCCAGCGCTGCTGAACCAGGCTTGGCGGCTTATCACTTCCATCCGGGCCGTGACGACACGCACCTGCAGCTCGCATCGAGCTGTGTCAATCGTCTCCTGCAGGACCATGCTGCAGACTTCCCGCTCTCGAAACTCCACTCATATGCAGTGTACAACTGGGGTGAGCACATAATATCCTGTCCGCTAAATGTCAACAGCCCGTTGCTCCCTGCATATCCACTCGACACATACCTTCGCCGTATGTTCTCTGCATCTGATTTCGTCTGCGTGTGGTCCGGGGTTCTGAACCACGCGCTTTCCATGTCCTTCCGATACAACCGAGCAAAACTTGTGCAGTCCTTCGCTGCGCCAGACCGGCCGAGAGTGTTGTGGTGTTTTCTGACCATCGCGCCGGGCTGGATATCCCTCCCTGACGCCGTCTTTCCGGGGGTGCGTTCGAACGCGGAGTCTGCAGGCAGCCCCATCGCAGCGGAGCTGGTCGATTGCATGCTCCCAGATCCAACTGTCCGGGTCGTTCCTCAGAGGTGCAGTCCCATCTTCCGCTAACTTCCCGAGACTCCTAAGTGTAGCTGGCTTGCTAGAATCAACCGCCCGGATCTCGTAAATGGCAGCGGCTGGGTATCCCCTCCGGTGTTTTTCCAGTCATTTGATGGGACCGTCGGTGTCCCAGTTGGCGAGGTTCTGCATACCACTGAGGACAAAGATCTGATGAATGATCTTCCGTCTTCGATATGGAAGGTCAGGCTGCAGATAACGGTGTGTGCTCACAACAATACTACCGAGCAACATCGAGAGTTACTCAGCTGAGAACTTAGTGGCCTGGATACCGAGAATGGAATTCTAAGGATAAGGTGTACTTCGCGAGAAAAGGGCACGGCGTTGACCGAGAAATACAGCTCATCATCCTGCGAGGGATCGCCATCGAGCTGGAGAAATTCATGGTACGCCCGAGATATTATTTGCGACACGATGACGCTCATGGCGGCACAAGTAGCGACACGCTGACGGTCTGGTCAATGATACCTATCCAGAGTGGCGAATTGGATCGGGTCCGAATGGAACCGCGTTCGAAGACATCGTCCTCGTTGGTGCGGTTTGGACTTTTGATAAGGACCCAACTATTGTCCCAATCCTTTGCATCCGGGAAAGGTGAGGCTAAGGCGCTTTCCACATTTGTTGTGGACGTTTACGCAATGACACGCATGCATATGTAGAGGTGAAAAAATACGGATGTAGACGGGTAAGGGACAGTCAATGGATACGATGCTGGAGCTGAAGCAGAAGGCTGAATGGGCGCTAGCGGGTTCGAGTGCCAGATCTATGGCGATCGAAGCGGTTGGCTCAATTCAGAGCGGACGTCGCTGGATTGTTGTATCTTCAGGTTGCGCTCAATGGGCGACAGTACCGGTATTGTTGATCGTTCGCACGTTCAACATTTAGGTGTAGAAGGGATGGTGTTATCAGAGAAAGAGAGGTGCAAGAAAGAAGGTTATATGTGTGCTTCACGCCGCCTGGAAATTTAGGGTAATGAAATTTGACCATGCATGAATATCTTCACTGCGAGCCCAATCTGCTGATGCCGACTGACAAAGTCCCTCACATACGGACAAAAGAAAGACTTGCTTGGGGATCGAGACCCTCTGCTTCCTTTGTTCCGACCCCTGCGCTTTGACCAGCGAAGCGCTCTTGTACCCCCGCTATACGCAACGCTTGCACATCTGTAGCTCTGCCGTCCCCTTGCGCCGCTTTGACAAATCGCCACTGCAGGATGTTAGCAATCGCACGGATGGGGCTGCTTATAAGAGGAGAGCTCCCTCGTGGACGGGCATTCCGCAGACACCGTCCCTACCTCCCTCCATCCACTACCACCGGAGGCAGAGAGCCACAAGCCAAACAGATATATGCTGGATTTATGTTTATTCTTGATAGTAAATTACCAGGATAACTTTGGCAAAGACCCGGGTGGAATATCTAGAGCTTATAGTTATCTTATCCAATGTTCAGGATGTAATCGGTGATTATATCCTGAACATTAGAATAAGCTCAGGATATTCACACCAGGCCTATGTCAAGCTTATCTTGGTATTTTACTATCAAGAATCAACATATACTCAGCATAGAATCAGTCAGCCAATGATCATTTGCCTCCAGTGTACGCAGATCCGCAACGATGTTCAAAAAGATGATGAACGACTCCGCAAAGACGCTCAAAGCGGAACACAACAAGAACTTAAAAAAGATATGCACTCACTGCGCGAGACACTGCCCCGACTTCCACGCCGACCCCACACGAGAAGACAGCCCTTGCTCGTTCTGCCTCCCCGCCACCGCCCTGGCCGTCCGGCGGTGCAGCGGCTGCCAGACCTACACCTACTGTGTGCGTTGCACGCGTCCCGCCCTCTGCGCACTGACTAATCGACTGCAACACAGAGCCGCACATGCCAGCGGGCCGCCTGGCCCATGCACCACGCCGTCTGCCGCAGACTAGCGGCGCTCCTGGAGGCCGACGAAGCGCTCGCCCGTGCGTGCGCATGCCAGGAATGGTGTGGAAGTCATGTCGCCCCGCTCACGCATGGGCTCCCCGTACCCGACGCTCGCGCAGAAGACGGCAGAGAGGACACAGTGTTCGTCATTTGTCTCGACGCGGATGCCACATACACCTATGAGATGCTCGACGTGCGGTGCTGCGCGCCTGCCGTGGCCGGCGCACTCCTCGACGCGCTCTTCGCAGAGCCGGCCGCGGGTGATGCGTTTACAGAATCGGATGGCGGCGTGCGTGCAGCGCGCCGCAGGCTGGATGCAGAGATGGGGCACCGCACGGGGACGCTCCCAATCGTGATGATCGACGTTGGGGCGCGGCACCCGTTCAAGGTGTGTGTGGCACGCTGGGTGATCAGTGAGGGGGTCGACACGCTGAGCATAGATTTGATTACGCGGCCGGGACGTGCGATGGATGATGAGATTGCTAGGACAGCGGTGTTCATGAAGAGACGGAGGATGCAGCGTTCGGAAGCTCAGGCCTCCCCTTAGCAATGACCAGTTGTATTCGCCTATACTTTCCCTGTTCCTTGCTCGTGCGCTCTTTGTTCGGTTAATCTTCTGTGCGCATCCCTGTGCCGGAAATCTGCCTGCAGTGATTTTGTCACGACGAGCGATATTCAGAGCTGAGAGAGAACGTCAAGGATGGAGAACGTACGTGACATGCCGCCGGCAGGGAGTGAAGCGGCGGTCGAAGCGGACTATGAAATGACGGCTTCTTCCGAGCCTTGGTAATGCCAAATGTGCTCCGCGGCTCTCCTGCCACCTGCCTGCCACTAGTGACTATGTAGCTATCCTAGGGTGGGGTGCTGGGGTTGGGCTCAAACCCGAACAGTTGCAGGTGCGCAGGACTTGAACCTATAAGCGTTGAACTGACCTGATATCCACACACTTTTGATAGTAGGTTTGTCTACCAGGATCTCACCCGACGTCACATTGTCACGCAATTAACTCGGATTGCCTCCTTCACTTTGCATGGCGCAGGAACTCGGTGAAGTCGGCTGTATTGGGAGCAAGCAGGTACGGATTTTGCGATGCCTAGTGGCCGACGTGGACTAATCGATCTTGTTGTATACTTTCTATCGGCAGATCACTTCTGAGGAGCCTCGTGTTCTTGATCAGCTCGAATGTGCGTTTGGCCAAATTGACAGCGACGTCTCCTCTCGCCAGAGCAACCCCCCTCATTCCTTCACCTCGATATTTCCCCCAGAGCTCCTCTGTCACATCTTCGCGCTGATTGCAAGTGACGCCCCCATACGTCAGAAACCGAGTTCCCCGGGGCTCTTCCGACCGCGTCGCACCCTTGGATGGTTCGTGGTGGCACATTTTTGCCATCAATGGAGAGAAATTGCCATCGGAAGCCCTACTCTCTGGCAGCACGTTGATTTTGCCACGGGACTTGCCTGGGCAACCGACATGCTAGCCCGTGCCAAAGCGATGCCAGTGACGATTGAAAAGTTCTTTTATATCCCATTTGTAGCAAGTTCAGAGGACCAAGTTCTCTCCCCGGACCCTGAGCTTGAGCTCATGCAGGCACATCTGTTCCACACCGCGCGGTTGTATCTCACAGGCAATCCAGCTCAGTTGACACGTGCCATGCAGGCTCCGATATACCTGCCCCAGCGCTGAATCTCCTTCACCTCCATTTTGTCCACTACCAGGAGACGTCGAATTTTGCGCCGGATCGATTCTTTGCTAGTCATACTCCCCAGATTCGCACCCTCTCCCTCGTCGACTTTGCATTCGAACGACCTATCAATCTTCCTGTTACAGGCCTGGTCAATCTGCACCTCACATTCAACGGATCGGGAGCGTACCGACCATCGAACGACTTGGGCCCGCTCCTCGATTTCGTTCAGTCGATTCCCACCCTACAACTTCTGCACATCTCAGAAATATCCCCCGGATCTGGTCTGCATCAGGCACCTCGGCGCCGCCAGGGCATCGTCAAACTACCATTCCTCACCCGCCTCCAGCTCTACTGCGGGAAGTACTTCTTCCGTACCCTCACCGATCACTTAGAGATTCAACCCGGAGTCCTATTCGATTTCAATGTCTTAGATCCCGACTCTTTCGATAACAATCCTACCGTGAGGCCCTACATATGTGCTACCCTTCCCCTCGTCTCCAAGCATATGCCTACCGTCGCTGCAATTCAGACGCTCTCTGTCAAGTTTGACGAACAGCCTTTCAGCGATAGGTCATACTGGAGCATGGAGGTCCTAGCCTGGGGCGTCCCCTGCGAAGATGACGACGCAAGTGCCACGCCGACCGACACCCCCGTTCTCAGACTGGGGAGCGGCTGGATCTCCAACAGCTTCCAGATCGCCATCGATCTCATGGCGGAGGTGTGCGCTGCGTTGCCCCTCGCGTCTGTGCGCGCGCTCTCCGTCACCTCCACGCTATGGTCCGCCGCGCTATGGTCCGACCTGTTCAGCCGGTGCGGCAATCTGGCGCACATACACGCCGAGGATGGCGCGGCGGCAGCATTCGTCCATGCGACGTCCGCGCTGGGCGGGGCTGTGCTCGTTCCGAGGCTGGGAACAGTTGCTCTCGCTTATGTCGATTTGAGGGTGAGCGAAGAGGGTAGGATACCGCTGGGTGACGTCGTGGTTGCTTGGCTCCGGCGGCAGCAGGCCCGGCATGCGGGACTGCGCAGACTGCGTTTGATTTCGTGCACCGTCTCGCCGGGACAATTCGATGCCATGTCTGCAGCCGTAGAGACCATCGAGCTCTCTGGTAAGCCCATCGACGTGGACGGAAATTGAGCAGCAATCCCGGGATCATCTGGAGCCCTACGAGGCTCGTATTCCTCAATCGTGCCAGTCGATCCGTCTCGATGCCCCGTCAAACTAGCTTTACATCGTTCAATTGATTGTTCTATAACGCCACCTATACATGTCACCAACGTTGGTTGGTCACCTCCCAGCTTGACCGCAAGCTCGAAGCCGAAACCGTGGATGCCTCTGGTGAGAATAGGACAACTGCTGGACTCCGGGTAGATCGAGGGGTAGATCGAGGTTCTAGGATATGGAACCGCGATGTCTCATGGCAAGAGTACGTATGTTTTGATGAGATCCGCCGGTGAGTTATCTATTTGTGTTTGCCCACCCAGCTACTTCTTCGCATCGACTCGTCCTCTGCTTCAGCTCCAGGGTGTATAAGGACACTCCATCTTTTTTCAGAACACTACTCTTTCACAGAATCTTACTTCGAGTCATCTACTCTCGCTTCTCTGGCGACGTCCGTTTCTTCATCCTCATAGCCCTGCTATCCTCATGCATGCCGCCGCGCGCCGCTCATCGTATCGATCACGGCCCACTCAAGCTTGCGCTGGTGTTCTAATTCGACTTGTCACACGAGTATGCTCGCGTGCGGAGTCTTCTTCGATCATCCAAGCACAATTAACTGGGCCCGCATCGCCCTGAGGCCGCATCGCGACCGCCCCTCGCACAACTGGCTCTCCCTCTCCTATTCCCTGGGCCACTCAACGTCGAAGTGCGTCGACATTCTTATTTCTTCTGGTCTGCTGCCACCGCCTCGGGAAAACTCCAGAGGAGTCAGATTCGTACGCAAACTAGCGTCGCGTACGGCCCTCTCGATGCCATGAAGACGACGGCCGGCGCGCACCTTGCCCGGAGGATGGGATGCCATCGGCAGCTTTTCCGTCTGACTTCGATATCATATCTTTCCCGTGCCTTTGTTGTCTCCGTGAATCTTGGCTCATGTCTGCTCCTGCGCGGGTCCCGCGCACTGTCTTGATAGTGCCTGTCTAGACGTCTGGACTTATGAGCAGCGTGTGTGCTCTTCCCTTTTTCGGTCAACTGCAGAAGGCGAGAAGCGGTGTTCTTTCGAGGATCTTTTAGCTCGGCGCTACATGCGTATATGAGGACGATATGACTTGACTTGCATGAAGTCGTCGGTCGCGAGTGTGTGCTTCGCGTAGCGGGGCTAGGTCGAACAGTCCCAAAATGACGCTCCTCTTAGAGATACCCTCGTTGCTCGAGACGACGCGATGTCATGAAGCCACCATGAAGCCACGCACTCACGCACTCCGTTCCTCTGGATCCTGGTTGTCTGCTGTCGTGAGTGCCGAGGACAGTCCTTTATAATTCAGGAAAGACGATTGGATGACGAGAACCAAAACACACTATCTAGCGATCATTCGAGAATACAATATAGGGTCCGCCGATGGTGCAGCGCGCATGTAAGTGCCCCCTGGCCGTGTTTTTGGTTCTCGTGTGCCGCACTGTGCGGGCCAAACAACTTAAGGAGGCGCGCCGCGCGTGCATCACGTGGGCGTGTTGTCAGGGAATTGCAGTCAAGCGCCCGAGTTGACTCGCCATCTTCCAGTTCCACCAGCTGCCTCGGGGACTGAAAGCCGTATGTCGCCTTACGTTGCCTTATACTCACCGTTAATCCTAGATCCGCATCACATGGTACAGATATCCTCCTCTCGGCGACGACGGCTGGCAGTAACTAGCTGGGTATAGAAGGGATGGTACGTATCCTTTGTTGGCCAGCACTGACGCTCTCACCGCATGTAGAGAGGACATGCGCCCACAAGGCATCTTGTTCGATGCCCCCTACCTCGTTGAGGACTCCTGAGGATGTGAACGTCACGCAGAAGGGAGATATCTACGACCTGCAATCCCGAGATAACGCTGAGAACGTCGGCATCCTCAGGCCGAAGAGGAGCGTCTGGCCCGACGCGCTCACACGATACGTGCTCTCGGGCCGTACATCGTAGCGTGCAGCGCCACCATGCCGCGTCACGCCGATGGGAGACGCTGTCGTAGCACCTTCCATCAGAGTGCGATCAGTATGAGAAGCGCCGGACGAAAGTGAGTAAATATGATGTTATAACCTGCTGAGATACAGCCCATCTGTACACGCGATCGGGGAGAGTCATACCATGAATATATATCAGGAGGATGCCTTCCACAGATCATTGTCGCCCTGTTGTCCCCCACGTTGTCTCTCACAGAAGATCGCAGCATGGATACCAAGTTCCTCAAGACCGCGGACAAGTGGCTTGAACCGCGTGTCTATTCGTGGATAGTCCTTTCTGCCGCTACACTGCTTGCAGCATGCGTTTCAATGTTGTTATTCTCTTTTTTGAGACGGAGACTTAAGCAGATGCCTCTCTGGAAGATTCACGGCCCCCCCGCGGTATCCTTTTTAACAGGTGGGTCTTACAACATCTTGACAGACGCTTGCTCATATTTCCTTTAGGTAATCACGCGCAAATGTACCATGTCGGCGCTGCCCAGTTCCACGAACACATCATGAAGATATACGGACGCGTAATCAGGGTCACCGGTTTTCTCTGGGTAAACAACTCGTATAACATCACTCAACATGGTGAGGTTGATGCCGTGGTCCATCTTTCAGGATACCGTTCTCCTCATCTCCGACCCGAAAGCTTGCGCAACTATCTTGGGGGATCAAGAAATGTTCGAGGAGACTGACTGGTTCATCGAGTATGTTACCGACGCGTTCGCCGGAGCGATGCGACAACCTTACGATCTACCACTAGGTCCAGTCTAGCCGTCTTCGGCCCCGGTCTATTCGGAACTCTGGGTGCGCACAACAGCCGTGCCCGAAAGGCGCTCGAAAACTGACCGACGGCCAGGTGCTCATCACCGCAAGCAGCGCAAACAGCTAAATCCAGTATTCTCTGTCAAACAAGTGCGCTGCATGACACCACTTTTCCACAATATCACTAGCCAAGCGCGTCCCGTATCTATCCTGCACCCAAAACCGTTTCTGACATCGACATGTGCAGCTAAGCGACATCCTGCACGCAAAGGCTATCGCCGGCCCGCAGGAGGTCGACATGATCGACTGGTTCGGCCGTGTCGCCCTCGAGCTCATCGCCCAGGGCGGGCTCGGGCACACGTTCAACAGGAACCACCATCATCGACACCCGGCACCCCTAGGACCCCGAAAAACCCGGACCCTCTGGCGACACGACTGGAGCTTTTCTCTTAAAACTACTTGCT
>MU277288.1:12881-39714 GCA_022160305.1 Artomyces pyxidatus | reverse complement strand
TCAGGCTCGCGGACACCATGCACCGGCACACGAGGGCGGTGTTCGACGAGAAGAAGGCGCGGCTGGAGAGGGGGGACGATGTGTTCAAGCAGCAGTTGAACGAAGGGAAGGACATCATCAGTGTGCTCAGTGAGTCACTTCTTCATGCATATATGCGTCTGTATGCTGATGTTGCCCTGTGTGCGGTACAGTGCAGAAGAATAGCGGCGCGGAGGAGGAGGACAGGCTCCCGGACGAGGAGATACTGGCGCAGATGTCGTACGTAACTACTTCCCTGATGTGAGAAAAGCGCTGACCCGCCACAGCTCGCTGGTCTTCGCGGCTACGGACACGACGTCTACGGCGCTCTCGCGCATTCTGTATCTGCTCGCGCAGCATCCAGATGTGCAGGAGACGCTCCGCGCGGAAATCAACGACGCGCACGTGCGCACCGGCGAGCCCGAACTAGGGTTCGACGCGCTCTTCGAGCTGCCGTACCTCGAGGCCGTCTGCCGCGAGACGCTCCGCGTGTGAGCCCAGCCCACCCAGCCGCCGTCTCCCCCCCCCTCTGACCCACCTGCCCGCCCACAGCTTCCCGCCGCCGAGCTACGTGTCCCGCGTGTGAGCTCCCCCTCTGCATCTCTCCCTCTCTCACAGTCACAAATCATTTACAGCGCCCGCGCGGACACATCCCTGCCCCTGTCTCGGCCTATCGACACGGACGGGGGCGCCGTGTCGTCGCTGTACGTCCCACGCGGGACGACGGTGGGGATCAGCATCCTCGGGGTCAACCGCGACCCCAGCATCTGGGGCGCGGACGCCGCGGAGTGGAAGCCCGCGCGCTGGCTCGCGCCGCTGCCCGACAGCGTCGCCGCGGCGCGCGTCCCCGGCCTTTACGCGAACACGTGCGTCCGCCTCTTCGCCTGCTGCATGCATACCCCAGCCGCAGCTTTCTGACGCCCGGGCAGGCTGACGTTCCTCGGCGGCGGGCGCTCGTGCATGTGAGAATCTGCGACGTCTATTCAGAGTCTGTTGGGCCACGGCTGATTGTGTGGCGTTGCAGCGGCTTCAAGTTCGCGCAGCTCGAGATGAGTGGGTGCCGTAGTCGCTCAGGATGCGTGCCTCACTGACGGCTTGACAGAGGTCGTGCTGTCGCGGCTCATCAGCGCGTTCCGGTTTTCGCCGTCCGAGAGGGAGATCGTGTGGAGGTTTGGTGGGCTCACGACGCCCTCGGTGAAGGGGTCTACGGTGATGGCGCCACAACTACCTATGATTTTGGAACGGGTGAAGGGATGGCCGCGGTTGTGACTCATGCCTGCGCTACCTCGTCAGGCTGTCTCACGCAGTACAGGTTTGTAGCTCGGAGCGGCATATACGCACAGGTGTATAGCGGTTGTAATCCAAAGTGTTCTACGAGACTGAGGCGGCGCTGGTGCTGGCGAAGGAGAAGGCGCAGGAGGCAAGGATGGCAGTGGAGGGGTGGCACATGGAGGCGGCGGAGGCGGCGGCAGAGCTGGAGGCGCTGAAGAGGAAGAACAAGGAGCATCCAGGCAAGATTGGAGCTTAGACAGTCGAGGCATCGGTGGCGCCTGCCGAAGAGGATGAAAAATCCGGTGGAACCATATTCAGGAATCCCTGACACGGTTTGACGAGTTGACGATTCAAGCGATCGGCGATGACTATATCTCTTTGAAATTCCCATGCTCTAACTATTTCTCTGTTGAATAGAGTAGCAAAATTGTCCGATAGATATTGGTTTTCACGTGTTGATTATGTTATGCGATTTCAGGATTGTGCAGGCTCAGAACCCACGTGCGGACATCATTTACACTCTTTCGAAAGTCATCGGGAGCTGTGGCCCGACCGCAGTGGACCCCTTCACAGACGGTGTTGTGATCCCGCCGAACCTCCAAACGATCTCCGTCTTGGGCAGCGAGAAACGGAAGGCCCTGACGAGCTGCGACACCACGACTTCTACGAAGACAACTCAGCCAGCGACGTATCGTGAGCACAAAAGGCACCTACTCATCTCTAGCTGCGAAAATTTGAAGCCGCTGAGATATGGAAACAGTCAGCTCTCACATAGCGGTTCACGCGTTGCAAATCCTCACATGCACGCGCGCCCGCCGCCAAGGAACGTCAATCTGTCTTGACGGTCAGAAGATAGCCAGTGTGCATGAATGGGTGCGCGCACGTATTGGAGTAGACGCCAGGAATTCGTGCCTCCGTGACGCTGCTGGGGAGCGGCGCGAGCCACCGCTCGGGCTTCCACTCTGCCGCGTCTGGGCCCCAGATGCTGGGGTCGCGGTTCGTCCCGCCGATGTTGATCGACACCATAGTCCCGCGTGGGACAAAGAGCGATGAAATAGGACCACTCGCCGTCTCTATGGGCTGGGAAAGGGGCACATATGCATCCGCGCGAGCTCTGTGAAGGTTTTGTGAAAGAGTGAATTGATACGAGAAGGGTACTCACACCCGGGGTGCATAGCTCACAGGCGGAAATCTGTCGGTGTGTAAATGGTTATATAGGATAGAAAGTGAATGGCGATTATAGTCACACTCGGAGGGTCTCTCTGCAGACAGCTTCGAGATACGGTAGCTCGACGAGTTCGTCGTATCCTAGCTCGGTCTCACGGGAGCGAGCGTAAGCCTCGTTCAGCTCCTGACGGAGCTTCTCTTGCACATCGGGATGCTGTGCAAGAAGATGCAGGATGCGCGATAGGGCCGTGGAGGTCGTGTCCGTAGCGGCAAATAGTAATGTCCTGTGACAAGTTCGAGTTCCAGGTATTACTGTTCCAGGCTACTGAGTCAAACACTACGCACGTCATCTGGCCAAGTATCTCGTCGTCAGGGAGCCTGTCTTCTTCAGACGCATCGCCGTTCCTCTGCACTGGTAGGCGCAGGAATCAGCATCACCCTTGGGATGTATATTCAAAAAAGCAAAGGACTAACTGAGCACACTGATGATGTCCTTCCCTTCGCCCAGCTGCTGCTGAAACAAGCCGTCCCCCTTTTCCAACAGTGCCTTCTTCGCGTCGAACACCTCCTTCGTGTACCGGTGCATGATGTCTGTGACGCGGATGATATTGTGCACCATCGGGAGTGGGACGAAATTTGCGCCGAAGCGCAAGAGCCACGAAGGCCAGCGAGAGATTAGAGGGAAGAACGGCCTGAATATTTGAAGAGTGGATATCGTAGGGCTATAGCACAGCAGCCAAGAAATCAGTGGGACGAAGGACACAAAAGCGAATTATGATGCACACATGTACTCCTTGATTGCCTTGCCGAACTCATTCTCCTCAGCGTCGGCATCAAGGCTGTTGAACGTATACCCGAGCCCGCCTTGTGCAATCAGCTCGAGAGCTAGGCGGCCGAACCAGTCGAGCATGTCGACCTCCTGCGGGCCGTCCGCAGCCTTGTCGTGGAGAACGTCGCGAAGCTGCTCAGTTCCATGTTAGAATGCTGATCTGTATAAAGCGAATTTAGTACCCACCTGGCGTGTAATCTTATGGAAAATAGGGACCATAGAGCGCATGTGTTTGATGGAAAACACAGGGTTTAGCTGTTTTCGCTGTTTGCGGTGGTGAGCGCCTGGCATTCGGTCAGCGTCTTCGAATATGTAGAGGGCAGAGACGTGCACACCCAGAGTTCCAAGCAGGCCAGGTCCGAAGGCGTGGAGATTGCACCTATCGAGTACCGTCAGATTGCCGCATTACCGCTCCGAGGTACGTGCTACATACTCGATGAACCAGTCAGTTTCTTCAAAAATGTCTTGATCCCTCAGCAAGATACTCGTGCAGGTCTTGGGGTCTGAGATAAGAAGTTGTGGTTCCTGGACGACTATTGTCAACCTCGCCACGTTGAGTGATAATATACCAGCGACTTACGCAAAGCAAACCGCTGACTCTTATCACGCGTCCGTAAGTCTGCCTCATATGTTCGTGAAACCCAGCCGCGCCGACATGGTACATCTGCGAATAATTGCCTCAAACGAAGATCAGTATGCAGTCGGAGATGTAAAGACATCACCCACCTGTGAAGAGAGATTTCGCCGGAGGGCCAGGTACTTTCAAGAGGGACATCTGCTTGAGTCTACGCCTTAAGGAAGAGAGCAAGAACATTGCTCCGCAGACCATGAACAGCACTAAGATTGAAAGGGCCAACATAGTCGTCCACGAATACTCGCGCGGTCCAAGCCAGCTGTCTGTGAGCTTGACGAAAATGGCGTATGTGTCGTGGGCTGCTGTGAAAAGGGATTCGGGAGTAAAAGAACAACGATAATCCACGAGATGCTCCTGCGAGTTATTTATCCGTGGCACGATTCTTCAAGAACCCCTGCCCGTGGCAGTTTCGGGAGAAAATTATGCCTCTGACGCAAAGGAAAATGACTGAGACAAGCCGACCTCCGAGAGAGAAGGATCGTCCGACTGAGCCAGACGTACGCACCCCTACAGCTCCCGCCCCACTTGCGCAGCTCGAGCACTTTTCACGCGCGTGGCTAGTAGCACTTCTCTTCTGTCAATCCGGCCGCACGTCTTCCAGGATGCCTGCCGATGTGAACGCCACGAGAAGCGGAGGCGTTTGTACCCTTCAGTTCCGAGATAATGCTGAGAATTTCGGCGTTAGCAGGCAGAACGTAGGAGTCTGTGCCGATGCGTTCACACGACACGTCGTCTCGGGCCCCGTAGCATACGAGGACGAAGTCTGTGTTACAACCGTAACGCCGAAATGGAGAAGCTGGGGTTTTGGAGGCTTCTATCAGTGTCATCAGCCTGAGAAGCGAAGCTTGAATTCGGGGGTCAAAAATGCCCTCGCCTATCTTCAGGTGCCAGAAAGTCGTGCCTTCTCAGAGTCAACAAGATCGATAGGGAGAGAGAATGGATGGTCGAGAGCGACGGTTGTCGATCAGATGATAAATCTTGAACGACTCCGAAAGTACGAACATATCAACACTCGACAAGCGACTAGTGGCCGAGGTCCCTAGACTTCGATACCTCGATGGTCCCCACGAATCCAGAAATTGCGGCGATTTGATCTGGTGAGACAACGCACGAGATTAGACGTAGTCTTCGCAGTTCCATTTGCTTCTCCTTCCGCCGCATCAACCATGCCACCAAGACGTCGCCCCTCGATGTCCCTTTGTCATCGGTGTAATCCCTCGCCTTAACATCAAGACCAGTGATCGCAACTGTCTCCAAACTTGGCACAAGTCCTTCTGCTCCCGGCGGCGACACCGCGCGGACGAATGCCACTGCGGCGGCTTTTGCGGCGTAGACGTGCTCCAGCGCACTGCACCGGCTGAACAGGGCCGTCCACTGCGCGGAAGTCCAGCATGCGGACGTGACGGAGAGCATGCGCAAGAACGTGAGAGGCAGGGCCTCGCACACCTGCGAAGGCAATTCGACGACAGGCGAGACGGACAAGGAATCCCCGGCCAATCTGAGAACGGGTGTTTCATCTGGTGCAGCGCTACCGTCGTCTCCCTCGACGCATACGCCCCAAGCTAGGACCTCCACGACCCAATATGTATTTCGGCTGCCGCTTCCGCCCTCGTACTTGAAGAAGAGTGTTTGTATCGGGGTAACGGTGTGCATGTGCTTGGAGACGATGGTGAGGATAGCTTGTGTATCTATGCCGACTGAACGAGTCGGCCCGAGGGGGTCGACCTTGACGGAGAGATCGAGTGAGGCACCGGGGGGGATATCGATGTGGTTGATGAGGCCGAAAAAAGGGTATTTCCCACAATCGATCTGGAGACGGTTGAGGTGTGGTATTTTGACAACGCCATGGCCATGCCAAAGCCCAGCGTTCCCATTCCCGCTCACCTGGAGTTCTGAGATGTGCAAGAACTGTAAAGTGGGGATTGACTCTACGAGGTCTAAGAGCCCGCCCAAATCGTGCGACAAGTGGTATCTCCCCATCACGAAGAATCTGATGTACAAATTGACCAGCCCCGATATTGGAAGATTGATAGGCCATCGAAATCCGAAGTTGGAGAGGGAGAGGGAACGCAGTCGGGGGTGTTGACTTGCAAAAAATGGCCTTGGAGAAAACTCCCAGGGAGGTACCAACGAAGTTTGTAGGAAATAAAGATGAAGGTGGTCAAGAAGTGGGGCGGGCACATCGAGAGACTGCAGAGCACCCGTCAACTGACCTGGGTCGCCCGCGAAGGACAGCCGTCTAGTGTGAAAGAGATGTGCCTTCAAGACTTCCAGTTCGGACGGGAAGCGCCTTTTGTTGCCCCAGTGGTCGTAGGAGAAATCTTTGCGAATCATCACGGGAAGTTCGTGGGCACGGGCGAGTATCAGAGGCACCCACACTGGACCCATGCTAAAATCTACGTACTTCCAGAGGGCAGGGGTGCCGACAGCGATGTGCCTCCAATGACGACAGACATGAGTCACCACTAGCCATCCCAATCTTCGGATTCGATTGGCGTTGTCCAGGTCCGGATACACTGGCGGGTGGTTTCGCGACATCAGCGCGAAGATGTTCACGAGGAGCTCAGTGGGGAATGTAGCGATGGTGAACGGACGGGCGATGCTCTGACGTGAAGAGACGACTCCTTCGTCGACTGGGTCGTGGGTGGAATGATCGCTATCGCGCGAAGAAATGTCTACGAACTGTCCATAGAGCTCGTTCAACGAGACGTCTGGACGCTCTGGGGGCAGCACGTATTGCCTGCCGGTCTCATCTTCATCCCGCCCCGGCGCCATATGTACCGGAGAAAGGAGGCGATCCGAAGCTGGCTGCACGCCAGTGTGAAGAGGGGAGATGCGGGGCGCGATCCTGGACAGTGCTCTTGATAGAGCTAAACGTCAAGGTGAGTCGATGCAACGTCTGCCACTGCTGAATTATGGCACACCTGCAGCGATCCGCCCATTACCGGTTCTGTTCTCAGTATTCATTCGCGGCCGCAATCGCTTGGTGTCGAGACACGGGTGGTACGTCGGTGGTGAGCAGGCTGCCGCTACAGTTGCCACGTGTCCAGCCGTTGCGAAGCTTGATTCCCACGAGGATAGCGTGCGAGCCCGCAACTCGGGCCGATAGATCTATTGAATCTCCGCAGGTACCTGGGTGCTGGGTCCTCAAAAATATGGCTCGCAGATCAGCGAGACGGAACAGAGGGAGTGAAGAGGAAAGAAGACACAATCGTACATACACTTCGCGTATCGTCTCGTACAATGACTGTTGCAGAGAATGAATGGTCGAGGGTAACGGTTAGAAGTCAGATGATACATCTTCAACGACTCCGAAAGCACGGATATATCAGCACTGGAAAATCGGCCGAATCTCTTCGACTCCTTCTCCCAGAGATATCTCGACGGTCCCCACAGATTCAGAAATTGCCATGATTTGTTCCGGTGAGACAACGCACGAAACCAGACGTAGTCTTTGCAGCTCCATGTGCATCTCCCGCCGCCGCATCAACCATGCAATCAAGTCGTCTCCTAGCGACACCCCTCCGCCTCTTTCCCCGAAATCAACCCCCGAAAGCGCAACTGTCTTCAGACACGGCACATGGCACAGTTCCGGTGGAGGCAACGCATGGACGAACGTCACTGCTGCGTCGTTCGTGGCGTGTATGTGCTCCAATGCACTGCAACGGAGGAACAGGAGCAACCACCACGCAGAGGACCAGTACATAGACGCAACAAAGAGCGTGCACACGGATGAGAGAGGCAGGGTGTCGAACACATCAAAAGTCAACTTGTGTGTGCGCCGGGAGGTGGTGGGCATGCGGTCCCCAGCCAGCCTGAAAACGAGCCTCTCTTCGGGCGCAGCGCTGGCGTCTTCTCCTTGCAAGCAGACACCCCGCGCTATGACCTCCATACCCCAGTGACTTTTGTGGTCAACGGGCTGCGCAAAGTTAAGGACGAGTGTTTGGATCGGGGGGAGGGTCTGCATATGTTTGTCGAGGATAGGGAGGATAGCGCATATTACGGAAGGAATTCGCCCAAGGAAGCTGACCTTGATGGAGAGATCGAGTAAAACACCTGGGGGGAGATCGATGCCATTGATAAGGCCGAGGAAGAAGTACCTCCCACATTCAATCTCGAGACATTCTAGGTGTGGGAGTTTGACAACGCTGTGGCCAGCCCAAGGCTCTGCGTTCTCATTACCACCCACTTCAAGTTCTGAAACACGCAAAAATTGCAAGGTAGGGACTGACTCCAGGAAATCAAGGAGCCCACCTAAGTGGGGCGCAAGGGGGCATTGTTCCGTCACGAAGAAACGGATGTACAGATTGACCAGGCTTGGAATTGGGAGATTGATAGGCCATCGACATCTGAAGTTGTTGAGGGAGACGGAATGCAGACGGGGGTGGTGGCCTGAAAAAAATGGTCCTAACGAAAATTCTGACGAAAGCGCCAAAGAAGATTGTAGGAAATAAAGACAGAGGTGGTGGAGGAGTGGGACGGGCACATCGAGACACTGCACAGCAACCGCCAACTGAGCAGGGTCGCCCACGAGGACCAGCCATTCGGTGTGGAACAGATGTGCCCTCAAGAGTTCGAGCTCAGACGGAAAGCACTCTTTGTCGCGCAAGCGTGCGTATGGCAAAATTTTGCAGATCGTCACAGGGAGTCCGTTTGCACGGGCGAGCATCAGAGGCACCCACGGAGGTCCCATGCTGAAATCTATGCACAGCCAGAGAGTAGGGGTGCCGACGGCAATGTCCCTCCCTCGACGGCAGACATGGGTCACCACTAACCATCCCAGTCTTCGACCTTGGTCGGCTTCGCCAGGATCCGGAAACACTGGCGGATCGTCCCGCGACAGCAGCGCGAAAATGTCCACGAGGAGTTCTGTGGGGAATGCAGAGATGGTGGAGGGATGGGTGACGCTTTCGCGTGAGACGACATGATCGCTATCGCGCGAAATGCTTCCGAACTGTCCGTAGAGCTCGTTCAGCGAGACGTCTGGAAGCTCCAGGGACAGCACGTATTGCCTGCCGGTCTCTTCCTCAATCTGTTCCTGCGCCATATGTGCCGGGGGAAGGAGATGACTCGACGTCTTCTGCGTGCCGATCCGAAGACGCGAGGGGTATGCGATCCTCGATAGCGCTCTTGAAAGCCCTAGTTATCGACACGACAGACGATTTGTTGGTACAACGCAAGGTACAGCTCAAGTCCGACTTACCTGCAGCTATCCGCCCTCTTCCATCCCTATTCTCAGTACCCATTTGCAGCCAGGAGCGATAACTTGTTATCGAGAGACACGGATGGTGCGCGGTTGGTGGGACAGCGTACAGTTGCCACGTGTCGGACAGTACTTTTATGATTTAAGCTCAAATCTCACGGGGTTACCGTGCGAGCCTGCAACTCGGGCAAGCGCCTGCACATTGCTCCAGTCGGATTCTCCAGAGCTGAGCGCGTTGCATGCTTGGGAATCATGGCGTCAGAACCCTCTCAAATACATGGCTCGCCGATCAGCGAGACTCAACAGAAAGAGCAAAAAGGAAAGAACACACAATCATACATACACCTCGCGTGCCTTTTCATACAATGACTGCTGCACATGAAGATGACTCCATAGATCCCCTACAGATGGTAAGCAGGGTCCTTGAATATTGTCCCGCCGTGCTCCTCCTCCACGCCAACAAGCGCTCGCGAGATCTCTACAGTCCCCACCACCTCAGCCATCGCAGCGATGTCCTCCGGCGCCACCTCACACGACAGCAGATGCAGCCTGCGCAGCCCCAGCCCCGGCCTACGCCGCAGCCACGCGACCAACGCCTCACCGAGCGTCTCGCCACCCAGCTCCTCGCGCGCCGTCAAATCGACGCGCTCCAGCGCCACCGTCTCCAGCGCCGGCGCCCAGTCCAGCGCGCGCACGAACGCCGCGCCGGCCGCATGCGCGGCGTGCACATGCGCGAGCACGCCGCACCGCGCGAGCAGGGCCGCCCAGAGGTGCGGCACCCACGCGCGCGACTCGACGGACAGCGTGCGCACGGCGCCGAGCGGGACGGCGTCGCCGATGTGCGCAGTGATGTCCGCCGCGAGTGTGAACGCGCCGGTGTGCGAGACCCAGTAGCCCGCGAGCCGTAGCGCGGGCTGCGCCGCCGGGAGCGCGCTCGCGTCCGTGTCCGCGCCTGTGGGGTTCATTGCCCACGCGCGCGCCTCCATGCCCCAGTATGCGCTCTGCGCGCGGCGGTGCTCGTACTTAAGCGCGAGCGTTGCGAGTGGCGTGGCGTGCATGTGCTTCGCGACAAATGGGAAGACGACGCGTATGTCCGGGCTCGCGGGGAGCGCCTCCGCAAGGAAGCCCGGGTGGATTGAGAAGTCCAGCGCGGTGGTCGGCGGGATCTCGATGTGGTTGACCAGGCTGAGGAACTTGTACTTTCCGGAGTCAATCTGGAGGCGCTTGAGGTGTGGGAGGCGGACGACGCGGGGCCCGCTCCAGGCCTCCTGGTCGTGGCTCCGGTAGTTGCTGGCGGCGTACAGCGACTGCAGCGTGGGGATAGACTCCACCAGATCGAGGAGGCTGGCAAAGTCTCGCAGTAGATGATATCTGCCAGAGCCGCGCTCGTATTTGATGATTAAATTCGCCAAGCGGGCTGTGGGAAGGTTGACGCGCCACGCAAGTCCGTAGTTGGTCAAGGAAAGGGTGAGTAGCCGGGGGGTATGCCCGGCAAAGAATTGACTTGGCGCGAAAGGGTCGTCCATGACCTGATTGAAATGGAGGTCAAGGTACTCGAGAATCGGGGCGGGTGTGTTGAGAGATTGCACCGCAGATGTCAACGTGGTAGGGTCGCCTGAAAGAAACAGGCGTTTTGTGTGGAAAAGATGCGCCGTCAAGAGATCAAGTTCGTGAGGGAACCATCCCTGTCCCGAAGGGAATGTCTTGCGTATTGTTACGGGGAGCGCTTTTGAGCGAGCCAGCATGTCGGGCACCCATTCAGGACCCAGAGCGAAATCGATATCCTGCCAGAGAGTAGGACTCCCGACGGCGATGTCTCTCCATTGGCGGCAGACGTGGGACACCGCCACCCATCCCAGCTTCCGACGCCGAGGGTGAGTATTCGAAGCCGGAACATGAAGTAGGGGGTCGTCTTTGGCTATCCGCCCGAAGACGCAGATGAGGAGCTCGGGAGGGAACTTGAGGATGACAGAACGACAGGTGACGTGCTGGGGCGAAGAAACCACGCCATCAAAAGATCCGTGGGGATATAGATCAAGAATCGTCGTCTGCTGGAGAGGGGCCGTTTTTATCTGCCAGCAATCAGACATTCAGCGAATCCGTATCAGGCGGTACCTCACGTACCTCTTCGCTAACGGTCTCGATCCAGCCGTTCTTATGCGTCATTTTTTCCCCGCTGTCGAGATAGCCCGAGGTGTATGCGATCGCGGAGATCAAGTGTTGCTGTGGGACGTGGAGGTCGCAGTCCACGAATTGTGAAAAAGGCGCCCGCTACGGATAGGCGCTCAGTCGTCAGAGTACGGTACGCGGAGGTTTCGAAATGCCGACGCACGCTGGTCCCGCCCCTCCGTCCGACGAGTGGAATGTGTTCGCTTGACTACGGATGTGAACCAAAGGATTGCGGCGAAGAAAATGCGGATAGTTGAATGAAGATGGCTCTGACAAGAGTGGTTGGCAAGTTGTTGGAATCAGGTCTGGAAATTATTGGTGATTCGACGAGGAGGAAGTGATTGCGGAGTTTTCCTGAGTTTCAATGGAACGGCCGCGGCCGAGCGCAATTCGGAAGCTGCTACGTTACTCAACTTTCAAAGGCGCGACGGACGGTGAGTGAGAGACTGTCTACGACGTGAGGGTATCGCAGGGATGATATACTGTGTTCTGCCAGCGCCATGAGCGACCCGGAATCGCGAAAGGACGTCACCTACCCGCAGAACCATGCAAGAGGAAGGAATCGGCTTTCGCTGCAAAGGTGCTGTACTTCATCGTTCGCGCACTGTGTTGGATGAAGGTTCTCAGAAGAGAGATGCATCCATAGCTCCCGAAGCTGAAACAACACGCTTTTGTTTGCGGCTTTGTTTGCGCTGAGCGGCTGCAATGACCTAAAACACGTGGCGCACGCGGTTTTCTCACTGAGTCATTCTTCCCTCTTCATCCTGCAAACTTCTTACCCCTCGCCGCCCGCGATCCTATCGTCCTCCTGCTTCTCCGTCGCACGGTACTTCACCTCCCCAAACGACTCGAACGCGCTGGGCTTGGCGATGGCCCTTATCGCAGCTCAGACGATCCTGGCAGAGGTTGGACGATACGGAGAACCAGACGTGAGAGGGGCTTTGGAAAGCTTGTGGGTCCTCTCGACCGGTGAAAGGTGCGTTCAGAACTGGAAACCGGCTTTTTGCATGGTAGCTGTTCCTCCATCGTGTCGACTCTCTCCTCTTTGTATTGTCTCCACTATCGTCTATCTCGCCAATCGAACCAGCACCCACCACGCCTCTGAGCCCCCGAAAATAACTGTCCCAGGCACGATATCTAGCTGCGTGTGTCGCCTTTGGCCCACGGTGATCCGGGTAGAATTCGCGAGACGCAAAGTGCGCGGCGGAATACCGCTGTGCGCCGTCCTCGTGAATCACCCACCACATACAATCTTCGTGGGCCACGGAAGACACTTGGCGGCTGGGTGACTCGTAGCCGACTATGGACTGCCACCTGGGGCGCAATTTCTTTTCCATATCGCCTTATGCTCTCTCTAGTCGAGCATCACTTCCTGGTGCCGCTATCCAACTTCCTCCCTTTCCCTGAGGAGGGCCCGATCTCGGGAATCTTCAACCACTGTCCTATGTGGGATGGCTGTACTCGCGCCGTACTAGTCTCTCAACATCGACGCACCTGCGACCTCACGATGTCTCTTCTCGCTATCTCCGACGACACCCACACTCGCTACTTTAGCAGCCTGCAGTCCGATCAACACCATTCGCTCTTGCTCGGGCCCGTACGTCATGCCCGTTGATTCGCGAGCCTCGAATTCCTCGCGCGTCATCCGGTATAGAGAAGTCGATTTCCAAGGCCGTCTCTGCCGCAGTCGGGGTCGTCGCGAGTGTACTGTACGCCCGGGCTGCAAAACACGCGTGTTGCATAACAGACCGAATAACATTACCCTAGATCTCATGGACATATTACAGCACAAAACACGCTACAGGACTGGTACTACAGCTACACTATATGGATACAACAACTAGAACTAGGGATACACTACATGACAACACATAAATCATCAACCGTGACCTCCCTGAGCTGCGCGAGCGCAACCTCGCCCGGCTCGCTCGCCGCATCCCCCTCATCCGTGCCCCCCTCCTCCTCGCTCGACGCCTCCCCTTCCTCGTCCGTGTCGCCATCCTCCTCCTCCTCCTCATCATCATCATCATGTGTTTCCTCCTCCTCCTCCTCCTCCTCCTCCTCCTCATCATCATCATGTGTTTCCTCCTCCTCCTCGTCCACCGACGCCCGCCGCCCTCCCCCCCAAGCACCAAACATCTCCACCGGCACGTCCAAAAACTCCGGCGCGACGAGCTCCGCGAAGAGCGCCGCGGGGACGTTCATGTACGCAGGCAGCGCGTCGTCGTCGTCGGCGTGCACGTACGCGGGCGGCGCGTCGGCCGGGGCGCTCGGGAATGACGGCGCGGTCGTGCTCGTCGGGGACGCAGGCGCGGTGTGTATCGGGGACGCGTCGGCCGGGGCGCTCGGGAATGACGGCGCGGTCGTGCTCGTCGGGGACGCAGGCGCGGTGTGTATCGGGGATGGCGGCGCGGTGCTGGTCGGGGTGTACACCGGGGACGTCGGCGCGGTGTTCGTCGGGGACGCAGGCGCGGTGTGCATCGGGGACGGCGGCGCGGTGCTGGTCGGGGTGTACACCGGGGACACCGGCTCGGTGTCCATCGGCGACGCAGGGCGCCCCGCCGCGAGGCCCGCGACGACACAGTCCAGCAGCGCCTGCGCGTCGGCGGGGCTGAGCGCGTACGGCGCGCCGTCGCGCGCCGCGGCAAGATCTGCGGGCGGCGCGGGGGCCGGGAGGGGGACGCCCGCGCCGGCGCAGAACGCTGCGAAGCTGGGGAGGGGCGTCGGCGCGCGCGCGCGCGGGGCGAAGGGCGCGAGGGCGATGGGGGCGGGGTTCATAAGGCGCGCGAGGGAGGGCGGGAGGGACGACGCGAGGGCGGTGGGGGCGGGGTTCATAAGGCGCGCGAGGGAGGGCGGGAGGGACGACGCGTGCGCGGAGGGCAGCGGCGCGGGCGGGTTGCGCGGAGACGGGTCGGGTGTGGGCAGGGTCGGCGGGAGGAGGTGCGGGATGCGGATGAGGGGTGAGGGCGTCCTGGACAGGGGGTCGCGCAGGGAACGGTCAAAGTCGAAAGAAGACATTGCAAAGTAGAGAGCACACGGGTATGAGTGAGGATGCGGCGTGCAGAGGAGAGCGGAGGAGGGTGTGCACGGACGACGCAGAGGGCGATTTATACTGGACGGCGTGGACGCGGACGCGGAGCAAAGCTCGGCTAGCGCGGCGCGCGCATTGCTTGCGAATGCCTTTTGTTCGCGGTTGTCCATCGTGCGCGTGTGGTCGGTGCGCTGAGGCGCGAGCGCAGGCCCGGGCTCGGAGACGCGGCACCCACCCGTCGCTCACCGGTTCGCGCGCGTCCGTCGCCGTCCGGTCGCCGATATGGATCCAATCCAAGATCGACAGTGGACGTGAGCTGTTCGCCGTCAATCGTTTGTCGTTGACAATGGACGCACCAGCAGACGACTTTCATAAGTTACCGATGCGGACCCTGCGCATCGACCCACAAGACGCGACGCACGGGCTGGACAGCGGTTTGCGCGAGAGGGTATCGCGTCGGCATTATACGCGGCGATATGGATGACTGGACGGGGCGCGGGTGGGCGCTAGGAGCGCGTGCAGACTGCATAAACGCGTGAAATAGAGCCGGCGGGGGCGTGCGGGCGCGGACGTTGGCTGGGGGGCACGCTGGAGGGGACAGGACGTGCAGAGAGAAGTGCAGGCCCGGGCACGAGGGAGACGAAATGGCGAGCGGCGGTAATATGTGTGTATGATTGTGCTAGTACTGAGCACCGTAAAGAACCTGTCGTCGTCTTTAACGGGTGTCCTCTGCTTTTGGGGAACACCGCCACGTCTTCGCCCGCCCGCTTTTTACCTACGCGGACATTGCGAGGACGCGACGCGCGGGTAGGACTGCGTTCTGCGAGAGAGGGCATTGGGCAGGCCATGCGCGGCGATGTGGAAGATTTGACGCGGCTCGGGCGGGCGCGGACTGCATACACGGGTACGGGGAGGAGCCGAGCGCGGTGGGGGAAGAAAGAGAGCCAGTGGGCGTGTGTGGGCGTGGACGCGGGCACGCTGGTGGGGACAGGATGTGCGGGGAGGAGTGCAGAGACGGGGTCGCGGGAGACAGAAGGTGGGAATCCCACCTGCGACGAGCTCGTCGAAATTGCACTGCGCATGTCTCTCTAACCTCGTCCTAATTGTGCCCGATCTGCCCGACCCAGCCTCCGTGTCCATATCAGAGACGAGTCTCAGATTACTTGTCTCCCTCTTCGTCTCCCTCTAAACGGGGTCAAAGAGAAAGAACGGTCCTTGAATATAGTCCCGCCATTTTTTTCCTCCACATCGACAGGAGCGCGCGAGATCGCAATACTCCCGACAAGCTCGGACAAGGCGGAGGCATCGTCCGGCGCGACGGCACAGGACAGCAAGTGCAGTCTGCGCAACTCCGCACGCGAATCGCGCCGCCGGCGAAGCCAGGAGACAAGGGCATCCGCTAACCTGTCGTCGCCTTCGCGTGCCGCCAAGTCGAAATGCGCGAGCGCAACAGTCGCCAAGTGCGGCACGAGGTCGTCGGCGCTTGGTGCAGACACCGCGAGGATAAAGGCTGCGCCCGCGTCTTCGACGGCGTGGATATGTTCCAACGCACCACACCGGCCGAACAAGTCGATCCAGTGCGCGGCGGTCCAGAATGTAGATGCGACGGAGAGTGAGGTCACGGATGCGAGGGGAATGGTGTCGCAAATTCGCGATGTAATGACGGATGCAGACCGGAAAGAGTCGGGCTCGCCGCGCGACACCCACCACTGAGCCAGTCTGAGAAGGGGAGTGTCGTCGGGTGCGGTGCTAGCACCGTCTCCTTCACAGGAGATACTCCAAGCCAACACCTCCATTCCCCAATGTCCATTCGGCCTGAAGCGCTCCTCGTACTTGAGAGAGACCGTCTTGATTGGAGAGGAGCTGTGGAGATGCTTGGAGACGAAGGGCAGGACGACGCAGATGCCAACTGTGCCAAGTCCGGGGAGCACCTCGAGTGGCAACAGTAAGTTGGGAACGACCGAAAAGTCTAGTGACACATCCGGGAGAGCCTCAATGTGATTGGTGAGGCTGAGAAATTCGCACATTCCGCACTTGATCTGGAGGTGCGTGAGGTATGGTAGCTTGATGACGCGGTGGCCGTTCCAAGATTCCAAGCTGGATGAATGGCTTGAGATATATAACGATTTCAGAGTGGTAATCGACTCCAAGAAGTGAAGGAAATCGAGGGAGTCAACCTCAACCAATACTCGAGCCGCGTAGGTTATGTACAGGTTCACCAGGCCTGCGGTAGGAAGTTTGACCCACCAGGACGACGGAACATCGGTTAGAGAAAGTGTGCGCAGCCGCGGGGTTTGATTGGCAAAGAATTGAGGTGCAAGTGCCTCGTCGGACGCTTTGAAGTGGGAAAAAAGAAGGCTAAGGTGATCGAGGATCGGAGCAGGTGCATTGAGAGAGGTCACAGTAGGTGCCAACTCGTCCTGCTCGCCCACGAGGAACAGTCGTTGTGTGTGGAAGAGATGCTCTTTCAAGAGATCCAATTCACCACATTCACCATGTTTGAAATTCCGACATTTTGCCATGGATATAGTGACCGGGTGTGTTTGAGCGCGGGATAGCATATCAGGTATCCAGGTAGGACCCAGTTCAAGATCGACATTCTGCCAGAGACTAGGGGCGCCGATGGCTATGTCTCTCCATTGACGGCAGACGTGGGCCACCATGAACCATCCGAGTGTGCGATTACGAGGGCGACGAGACCAGGCCTGGCGGATCGGGACATCCTTCATCATCGAAAAGAAGATGTAGATAAAGAGCTCTGGGGGGAGTTTGTGTATGGGAGGAAGACAGGAGGTCTCTTTGCGGGAAGATGTTGCGCCATCGATGAGCTCGTATGCAGATCGATCAATAATCGCCATCCATCCTGAAGGCCTGTTTTCGATCTGCCAAAGAGTCAGCTACTCAAAGCTTCCTCACAGCAGGCACTTCACATACCTCGTTCCCAACAAAGTCAACTTGTGCGCCGTCTCCCGTCATCCGTGTTGTATGCGGAGGTATCCCGGAGGTCTGTGCGGTCGCAAAGATGCAGCCTTAGCACGGCGACGGAGACTTGCTGCTTGTAACGCAGGACAATCTACACACAATGGGTCAGTCAAAGTGCGCCGCTCTCCGTTTCCAAAACTTCAACGCACCTGTATGTTCCCGAAGATCGACAGCGACGGCGAGTGGATGGAAGTAATCGTGTGGTGGATCGCTTCGAGAAGAATTACGATGTCAAGTAGAAGAGGATGAGGTCAATAGCGTCCTGCGGGATGCTGGCCAATCTGACAAAGGTTCAAGGCAATGTTGTGAACGAAATGATCGTCCGAGTGAGAGAACGATTTGAACTCCAGGCGCCTGCGGAGTCGTCCTGAGTTTGAATGCGACAGTGAGCGCGCGTTCCGGCATCAAGCAAGGCTCGTGACGGACTTGCATTACGTACCACAACCGGGCCCGGTGTAGAGGTAGAGGTAAGGATGTCAATTTAACGGATATCGTGAGTAGCATCAAGGCGGCTGCAAGTCTGAAGCCGTAGTGGACACGCGAACACGGCGCGCGCGCCTCGAAGACCTTCCTTAGACTCCCCTTGATGCTCTCTCACTCTCTGCAAAGGCTAGAGCCGATTCCTCTGTTGTAAATACTGACCGACAGTTTCATGATACATCCAAAATCCTATTAAGCACACGACCACGGTCCCATTGAACACACAACTTACCATTCAGCGACCTCGACCTACTTCTCGGACTCAATCCTCTCCAAGACCATCGGCATCTTCGGAGTCAGAGCGTCAGAGCCCTTGACGGAAGGCGTCATCATGGGCCCCAGTCTCCAGACGACTTCTATCTTCGACGGCAGGAAGCGGAACGACCTGACAAGCTGCGACATGGCCACCTCTGCTCAGCGGAATTGCGTCAGCGATGTGCACGGCCATAGGAACACACAAACCCACTCAGCTCGAGTTCTGACAGCTTGAATCCGCTGGAACCAGAACGGTAAGACCTCGCAGCCCTTAGAGAAGGAACGGCAAGACTCACATGCATGAGCGGTTTCCCCCGAGGAAGGTCATCCTGATCCACACGTCAGCAAGCTCGCTCTCTGAGACACGTCTGCCACGCACATATTGGAATATACGCCTGGAATGTGCGCATCCGCGACGCTTTCCGGAAGCGGAGTGAGCCATCTTTCAGGCTTCCACGTGCAGGCGTCGGCGCCCCAGATCTTCTCGCTGCAGTTGACGCCGAGGACGTCGACGATGATGGTAGTGTTTCGCGGCACAAACACGGAGGTATCGGAGAATTTGGCCCCCGGAATTGGCTCCGAGACCGGGATGGTCATATCGGTGCGATTACTGCCAATTTGTCAGAAGATTAACAACAGAGGGATGATGATGCTCGTACACGCGTGTGACGAAGCTCGCGGGAGGATGTCTGGAGCGAGGGTCAGTCGCGTCCGGAAAAGTGCGTGGTGTATACATACAACCGAAGCGTCTCGCGGTATATCGCGTCGAGATAGGGCAGCGCGGTGAGCTCGTCGTGGTCAAGATCCCTGTCTGCCGACGCGACAGCCTCGTCCAGCTCCGCTCTCAGCTTGTTCTGGACGTCTTGGTTCTGTGCCAGAAGATACGCGATACGTAACATGGTGTTTGAGATGGTTTCAGTGGCGGCACCCAACAAAGTACTATCAATCAAGTGAGTTCAAAATCCAACACGCCCGTGCGATAGATTGGACAACGCACAGCATTTGGGCCATTATCTCTTCGTCTGGCACTTGCGAACCACTTTCAGCTGAGACGGTAGTCTTCACTGTGTACATAATGTCAGGTACGCGCGGCAAAGGAGTGGGCTGGCACGTACTGAGGACGCTGACGATGTCATTGCCGCCGCCGACCTGACTCGCGAGCCCAGCCTCGCCCTCGGCAAGTAACACACTCTTCGCGTCAAACAGGCGCTGCGCCGAGACGTGCATGATGTCCAGGATCCGCAGGAAGTAGTGGACGTCCTTCAGCGGAAGGCACGCCGCGCCAAACCGGAGGAGCTTCGCAGGCCACCTCGACACGAGCGGAAAGACCGGGAGATAGATGTGCAGTCGCGCGAGCATCGGCCTGTGCGCAAAATACACTTATTCAAGCGACAGCTCGTGGACGCGAAAACGGAACACTCACACGAACTCCTTCACAGCAGTCCTGAATTTGTTGGCTTCGAGCTCGACGTCTGCGCTGAAGCTGTTGAACGTGTGTCCAAGCCCGCCTTGTCCGATCATTTCGAGTGCGAGACGGCCGAACCAGTCGACCATGTCGAGCTCCTGGGGGCCGTCGGCGGCTTTCGCATCGAAAATATCCCGGAGCTGTCGATGAAAAGCGTCAGATGAGCTCGGAGAGTATCGATCTTATATCGAACCTGGTTCGTGATCTTGTTTAGGAGTGGGACCAGAGACCGCATGCGCTGTGTCGAGAAGATCGAATTGAGCAGCTTGCGTTGTCTTTGATGCAGCGCGCCTTCAGAGGAATCAGGTATGCACTTCCCGAAGCACCGAATGGGACGTACCTGTCGTAGACAGCAGTCCGGGGCCGATGGCGTGACGGAAAACCCTGGTAGATAGAGATTTTTAAGGTCGTGTAGCCTCGGTAAAGAGAAGAGCGCAGTCTTACTCTGTAGACCACTCGCTCTCTTCAAATATCTCCTGATGCTGTATGACGATGCTCGTAAGGGCCACGGGGTCCGATATCATCAGGATCTGATCCTACATACGCGGCATTAGTAAGATATATTTCTAGCGAACAAGAAAGAAATACCCAGCATGGCCCGTTGAAGCGCGAGACCGAACCGTAAGTCTTCCATACGTGCTCGCGGAACTCGATACCTGAGATAGGATTGAATATCTGCCTGAAGTTACCTAGAGCACGAGTAGATTAAATTCTGATACCACTGTCATCGAGGAATTACGCACCCATCATGAACGACGGGCAAGGCGGTCCCGGAATCTGCCAGAGAACCAATTGTCTGATTCTGTGTCGCACCAGAAAGAACAAGGCGAAGGTGATTCCTATGGATGCTGCGAGGAGGCTTGCCAGACAGATGCCATTGGCGACACCTGCTATCGAGTATTGTGCGAAGAGCATGGACGTTGGTCTGAGAAATTTGAGCTGGGAAATGGGATGTCGGCCTGCTTCCACATGACGATCGCGGGCTTTATCGATTCTTTTGAAACCCGACCCTTCCCAGTGCGATCCGCCAAGCGAGAGGCACAAAAAGTGTTCGTTTCATCGTGGACGGGCTGCGTGTGCCATCAGGGTCGTTTCTTATGGCTACAAGGAAACAATATTCACCTTGGGTCATGTTCGTCTGCTTGCGGTCTATACACCACATATCCGGCGCCACAGGGTCCGTACAGGTCGCGAGTCTGATTAGAGTATCCATTAGCGTGAGTGTGACTTTTTGGCCGTGATGGGAAAAGAAGGTTATCAGAATTTCAGGCTCATTTTGAATCGGTACGTGTCAGACGACACGATGCTGCACTATAGAACCCAGTTAGAAAGGGTCGGAAGCTCCAAAAGCTCAGAGACATCATGAAGAATGATTCCATGGATGAATAAGAGCCTAGATTACAGCCACCAGACGAAGAGACAACGACGGTAACGTGCAAGTTGTCGGAATCGACAAGCTCGCCGCCGTGACACTGCTTCTACGGTATAATGTTGCGACGCCGTTGTAGAAGTCAGGAGGGTTGGGTGTGGACGTCGGGGTGAACTGCTACCGGCCACCGGAATTTGGCGTGGGACATATCCGAGATAACAAGAGGTCGATCAGAGTAGCGATATTCATATATCGACGCTGAGAACACCAGAAGGCGGAGCCAAGTTTGTGGAGCCACCCCAAGGGATGCAGGTGCTTTGCAGGTGCTGCGATGCATGGTGACGTGGTCGAGACGTGGGCTGGTCAGGATAGAGAGCAAGTCAACATAAAGCAATAGAGCTCAAATCACACACGATAGTCCCTCTGATGAAGATGTGCCGTGTGCATGTTGTGTTTTTGTGCAGAAAAATGCTGCATCAGCGCTGGCTCATCTGTGTTAAGAGTCAAGCTAGTCAAGTCTCACCAGTAGTCCCAGAGCATTCACTCCCGAGTATTGTCTTAACATTATATAGCGCTCAGTAAGACGTTGCTGGGCTGAGGATTTCGAGCGCAGAAAGCTACTGTGACCATAAGTATTCACGAACTTGAAGAGCTCTCTCGTCGAGTTTGTGCCGTCAGCCGAATGTCACGCTGTGACTCTGTGACCGGGGTTTGCCTTTCGATGAAGACGCCGGGAGCGGCAACGGCCCACTCTCCCTTTCCCTTTGAAATCCATCTCTCAACAGACTGCTTTTCCATCTTGTTGTGTTCTTATTATGCCCCACAAATCTGACCATCCTGTCTGCGAACTTCCTTGCAAATCGGGTTTCAAGGCCTGCCCCTTACTGCGGAAGTCTCTCACCAACGACGTGATCGCCCGATGCGTATACGGAAGTACGGACATCAGGGATGGATGGAAGGAAGGAAGGAAGGAAGGAAGGAAGGAAGAGGTTGCTGAAACATGACAAGGTTTGTTGGAAAATTATCGATGTTCTTGAGTCATTTGCTGGCATCATCCACGATCCTGGACCCTTCAAACAGTAACCTTCGAACCCCGTGCCTACGTCCGCATTCCCCATTCGAGACCCATCATGAGACTGATCCTATCGCCTTTTCCCTGTGCTCGGCAAAGAATCTGGGGGGACAGTTGGGTATGGCTAGGTGTGAGTTCTAGTGGGATTATTTCTCGTTTATCGACTCAGCGACATGACGCAGAACCATGTCGTCCACTCTCGCGGGGCGAAAGATAGAACACAAATGCCCATGCAATCAATTTCTTTCTATCCCGGCCACCTCTCCCAGCATTCTGATCTTTACCTCGTTCTTAGACGTCTCTCACTCAAATGTACGACCCGCCCGCCCAGCGCTTGACCTATCAACTGAGAATACCAAGCCCTCCTTGCATTCCGTTGGAAGACTCTCGAATCAGAGTTCTATACCCATCAGAGAAGTACAAATTTTACTCTCAACTAGCTAGCTACCACGATATTTAAAAAAAAATCAGAATCCGCAGACTCCATTCCCGTGCCTCAAGTGACCCATCCGTACGCATGCATTTCTTCGTCTCTCCGAATCTTCTCCCCGAGTACCGATCGAACTGACATAATCAGTCCTCAAGCACCCTACATGACTGGTAGCGGAGCCCATGTCACGGCCACAAGACGAGTAGCACGCACTGGCGCGACTCACGCTGAATCAACAGAGAATACACGTGCACCATCGCTTGAGTCCTCCGCCTGGTAAGCGTCACGAATTTATGTTTTATTCTACTCACGAGATCGTGCAGGCTCTAGACAGTGTCGGCGATGTACTGTCTTCAATCTCCTCATTGTAGAGAGCTTCTGCCGTGTGTCTCTCCTCTAATGGGTGTGTACCTCTCGCTCGGACTACCTGGCTCAAGTCATGCTGATCGCCCCAGCATCATTCGATGTTCTCTCTCACGTGAGATACCAAATGACATTCATAATCATATATTCGCGCATAGTGTGCACGCAAATCGCAAGGGAATAGACCTCGAGGAATCAACGTACAACTGGGCAACTTTGGGACTATCTAGTTCGCGTCCGCGCAAGCCCTCCCTCAGAAGTTCGGTCTGTGTCCCGTGCTTCTGACACTGCAATCACATCGTCGGTGTTGTAGTCTGTTCAATTCGTTATTCCGGGAACCCGAATTGGAGTCGTCAGTTCCCTCCGAAGCTTTAAGCTTGCGGACGAGGCGTTTATGTTACCGGCTCGAACATTTAGTAAGCCCGTGTCGGATCTGATGGTATAATATCTAACGGAAAAGAACCTCGGAAACGATCTTAGATGACCACCAGACTGGCAACTGTGTACCTGCCCTGTGTCGGAGATGGATCAACGATGGGGATGCCCAGTCTTATAGCACGAGGCGTCGTCAAATGATGATTTTCCGGCCCTTGCTCAACTACCCATTGCCATTCGTCCTAGGTGCTCTCTTTCCAGCCTCAGTCTTTTTGCGCTATCCATCCTTTCATTCCACCGTCCTTCACGACATACTGCATACATTTCGGTCGTCTTTTTACCATCCCAAACTACGATCAAGATTGCCTTCTACTTCTTTCAAATTGTCCCTGCCAGTCGCGGCCTGTGCCGCTTCCTCTGCTCTTGCCGCGCCTACGTATGGTCACCTTTCGATCTCCGTCCAGAATTGACCGGCCCTTTCGTAGGCTGGTTCAGGAGCGCGGTAACTCATTGGCCGGTGTTCTCGGCGATGCCGCAGCCACCGAAGTGAAGGATTTGCTGAAGGTGATGTATGCCAGTTATTTGTAGGCCTATGAGGACGATTTTGCGATGCACTGTGGTGTGGAAGAGACATGGGTTGGCCAGATGAGAGAGCATGTCAACGTCAAGGTATCGAGCACAAATCACCTATGACGGCGTCTCAGGTGAGGACCCGCAGTCCGCGCGTTGTGTGTTTGTACCAATATCGGTATGCTACATCAACGATGCTCATCCGGACAAGACTCCAGACTCACCAACAGCCCCAAGCTACTCTCTCCCAATCGTTGCGAAGACAGTGTATAGCATTGAAAAGAATGAAGTCAGATCTCGCTGAGTTCGAAGAAGTCGGATGGAGAGGCTGCCATCTTCACGGCGCTGAAGGAGCTCCAAGTCAGACTTCAAGCCTAGGCGCCGTGCATGTGATACATGTGATGTGGCTGTGTCGCCACTCCGAAGCTCAAGCACTCAAACCGTATCTTCCAAGTATCTTCTGCGTAAAGGCCCTCTGCCACGGAGACTAAGCTCAAGCTTTGAAGCTTCAAGCTGTACGAGATCCACGATTAAAAGTGAATGTGGCAAAGTTTCCCGCACAGCTGCACGCTACAAACCGAGGTACGCCATCCAGACGATCCGGAGCTCCATGCTAAGTTTGAGGCGATACTACTCGTGTATCATCCAGCCCGGTGCCATGCCGAACCAGTGCTTGCCCACTGTCCGACGAGGACTTCCAATTCCCACGTCCAGCCTCGAATCGGGGCTACTGTTCAGCTCTTTGGGACTATCGGGACCTCGGCGACGGATACCGTGCGGCGCGGTGGGTACCGTCTCTTAGAGGTCGACCCTAGTGAGTCGAGACTAGTTTGAGCGATGACTGCGTACTCTACGGTATGAAGAAAACAAGACTAGTGAGTACTTACTGCTATTTATGTGGAGAATCGAGGGCTTTGTTGATCAACATCGCTTTCCTGTGCTTTATCGTGATATTCGGCGGCGTCGACACAGCAACCTGCCTGCTTAGACATGCCCCAGCCCTGCTCCATTCCACGCTGTACATCTTGGAGCACGGCCTACTTCCCTCATCAGTGAGATGCAGTGCCCTACAAGTATCTCCGATCATCGGGCGCGTTGACAAAACGTTGCAGTGGACTATAAGTAATCGCTAGATGGAGGCGTCAAGGTTGCCACTATTTTCATCTCCTCCAGGATAAAAGTGGCCGAGGACGCTGTCGAACACGCAGGGATGACCTCTGCCTCGGAACAACGCTTCCGGCCATATTCTAACTCACTTCGACTACTAGGGCACGGCCTGAGCCTTCGGGACCTCAACCCAGACGCCCTCGCGCATGTTCAACTCAGTCTTGACGTGGGAGATGTCGGATACATTCGAGAAGACCGTTTCAATGCACTATTCAAAATCCCAACCGCGCAGGATGCCGGGGAGGACGACGGGTGCGACCCCGACGGGTACATGACCTACCCGCAGCTCACGTCGTCCGTATCTGACTTCGTGTCCTTGCTTTGCTCAGGTTCGACGAATTCCTCATTTTTACAGGTAGCCATACATCATCATCGTCATCTCTGAAACGGCAACAACGCAATCAAGATCTTGAAAGTCTCAACCCTACGCTTTCTTCATGGCTCGACAACATGAGGCGCCTCTCTGCACTTGTCGACCAAGTACACGAGCTCGCGCGGTCCGCGCCTGTACAGCATCGGAAGCCCATCCTCAGCAGAGTCGCAGAGCTCCGCGCCGCATATAAGAAGCAGCAGGAGCGCTGCATCGACTTTCTACAGCTGACTCAGGAGTACGCCGACCGATATCTCGCAGACATCTCGGACGAAGTGCGCTCGCAAGGGGCGGTTCTCCGCGCGCTTGAACAGCGACTTAGGATGGCGAAAGATCTACGCGCGGAGGTGATCAATTTGCAAAACGCGTTCGAGAAGTGGACATGTGGTCAGCTCAAGAGTGTACGAAAGTCTGGTGCGCGTTATGTTATAGTTTGCGCACGCATGGACACTGACTGACTGTCGGGCAGTCTTGTCAATCGCAATTCCCGACGACGTCAAGTTAGTCGAAGAGATGGACAAGATCTTGAAGACAATCAAGATGTGCTACAAAGAGCTGGACAAATTCTGGATCGGCGAGGTTCGGCGCGTTACCAAGGCTGTTAAGACCTGTCGAATGAACAAGGAGGACCTAGATCAATGGAACTCGTTCCAGAAAGCTCTATCTGAGGCTTCTGGAATTGACGAGGTAGGAAGTACTCTTGTTTGACGTCAATCTCTCTCATCTCTCCTCCAAGGGAGACACTTTTACCCCACAGGGTATGAATGCGGTCTTACTGCACAACCAACGCATTCCACCCACTTCACTGGGTACTCCGGACACGCTTCAAGCTCCCGTATGCTCCCCGTCTATTTTCTTTTCTGGCCTCCCACTGAGACTCACTTCCCCTAGACGTTCGACACCGACAGCACTGCCGCCCATATGCACATCCTCCCCGCCTTGTCCAGCGCGCGCACCGCACTTCACACCTTATACCTCACCCAGTCGACGATCGCTCACGACTCGCGCCTGCTCCTCGCCGGCCTGCACATTGAAAAGAACCAAAACAGTTATGCTGGTTTCTTACGGAACTGCTCGAGCTACGGCCGCACCGTTGTCTCCATGGCCGTGGCATTCATCCAGCACCGTAGCTTTGCTAGGTCGAAGAGCATGCACGACCGCCAGGTGCGCGGCAGCGCTATTATGGCGAGGGCACATCCGTTCCCGCGAACGGAAAACGGACTGGCTGCGAACTTCCGTGGGGCCACACGCGTATTCCACGACATCGACACGGTATTGAGAAAGACAGCGCAGGCGTGGGACGTGCTCTGCACGCAGCATAACACCGTGTTCGCGAGGGTGCTAGCACTCGACGAGCCAGAGACGTATCTCGGAGCGTGCTCTATCAAACAGCTATCCCACGTGATGCGGATGTGGGCGAAAGAGGGGAACGTTCTCCGAGGGGCGGCGGCACGCCTGTGCACGTAGACGATATCGACATCGTGTCATTCCCATTGCCGGTGGGTGCTTACACACAGCAACGATACGCGCAACTCACATCGCCAAACGCCAGTAGGTGGTACTGTCCTATTTCGACCGATTCGCGGGTCACACGTCACAGGCCTCTCTCCAG
>MU277288.1:0-12712 GCA_022160305.1 Artomyces pyxidatus | reverse complement strand
GTCTTCACCCAATCTTCACCACTCATGAGTTTGATAGCTCTATCATGCGAACCTGTACTCAACCCTAAAAACCCTTTGTGTTTGTTTCTATCTCTGGAGCAGATCCGACTTAACCAAATCAGACCAAGCCTCTTGGGCCATCGGCATCAGCCCGCAACGGCGACGCGATTCTTTCCCTGTTCATGAGCACGGTGTCATCATGATACGTCATCCGTGAAGCTTCAATACAGGTAACATTATTGGAACAATGCTCTTGCAGGACAGCGGCTGATATCGTTAGAGATTCGGGAAAAGTAACCGCGATCAAGCGTTCCACCGGCGTTCCATTCGAGCCATCTTTGTCTCCACAAGCCTGAACTGCACTGTATTACACACGCCCTCTTGTACCACAATCTACTCACATCCTTCAGAATACACAGATATATCACGACATCACTCCCGTCGAAGTACCAGCAGCTTCTCACGGCGTTGGGTATGTCGTACGGACCTGTTGTTGTTCACGAGGTCATGTAGGCTCTAGACGGCCGACCTCGGCTCTGTGTCACTTCCTGTGTTCTCGCCGTGCCCACGTACGATTAACTTTCAACCCCCCTCCGGAAATTGACTGACCCTTTCGTAGGCTGATCCAGGAGCGCGGCAACCCTGGCCGGCATCCTCAGCGATGCCACTGCAACCGCAATCTAGGAGGTGGTAAAGACCAGTGTTCTCGGCAGCGCTGTCGGTGCAGGCATGACCGGTCTCGTCAAGGGTGTTCCGATGTAAACAATCTTGACTCCGACAGCAATATTACGAAATTGACTCAGAATGTCTAACGGAGTTTCGAAGATTGTCTGGGTCGGATACGGAAACAACGGATAGAACATTCAGAAAAAATTATACAAAGCCGCAGAAACCAAATAACGAAGGACGCAATCATCTCGGACTCGTATGAAACGCCGGACTCGACGCAGAAACGACGGGCACCAGAGTGTCTTACAGAGACCCTGGGTGGGCTATATGCCAGTAACGAGCATCGGGCTATACGCAGAGTCACCCCGCGCGCAGTACCGCGATCTCGTACTTGGCGCCCCACTTCCCATGGCCTCGAGTCAACAACTACCAGCACTCGGCGGAAGGACTCGGAAGGGAGAAGGGAGGAATATCGAACGGGCTGGGAACTGTGACGATGCGGCAGGACATGTGCCAACTATCGCAAGGATCGTGAGTGGCGGGTAGCGCGACGACAACTCTTGAAGGCACCCGTGATATAGCACGGCGTTCTATCGTACATGCAATGCACAAGGTACGCATGCGCCTTCTGCAGTCCGGGTGCGATGTAGATTGTACAGCGGCCGGAAGCACTAGTCAGTCAACACACAACTTCATCTGGAGAGAAGCGACGGATGCCGGAAGGCGCACTCCGGAGCCCCAAGCCAGTGGGTTACGTCAAATTCAGCAAGACTGTTCGTGGGGTTCACCCCACGCGCAGTGCCTGTTAGAAATTTAGCGCCACCATGGCCGTGGGCTCGAGAGGTTGACACCTGCGTACACTTCGCGACAGATGGAGGAGAATACGGGATAGCGTGAAAAGAGTGATTGGAATGCGAGAACATGGTGTTCATATGAAAGCTGCGGCCGGAAGCCCTGTTCACAAACCACAATTTCATCTGAAGAGCTCAGAGAAGCGACGGGTGCGAGGGCGTATTCTGGAGCCCCTAACCAGTGGGATATACGCCAAGTTCAATCAGGCTGCTCGTGGGGTGCCCACACATGCAGTGCCTGTTAGAAACTTGGCGTCCCCATGGTCATGGCCTCGAGAGGTTGACCCCTGCCTACACTCTGCGACAGATGGAAAGGGACACGAGGGAGCGTGAAAAGAGTGATGACTGTGCGATGACAGGGTGTACATATGAGGTCGAATTTGAAGACCTTGGCCGCGGTAATGGGAAGTGGGTAAAGCTGGAGGGGTTGGTAGGATGTTGTACTAGATGCGAGGGCGGTGCTTATGGCCGCGAACACTCCGCGAGGCGACATTTTCCAGGCAGGCCAGTCCCACGGCGATCACGCTTAGTCGTGTGAGCACGTCTTGCTACACCCGTTAGGACGTCCCCTCTTTCGTTGCTCAACTTACGACAAGGAACTTGAAGCTCACGCATTGTTTGACCGGTGACACCACAACGAAAAATTTATTCTCCGTGAACTACAAACACGTCCACCACTTCCTTGAACTTGAAATCCACCACCATAGCGATTGATGTCCCTATTCATTTTCAGCGCGAGCGGTGCGATTCAATTCGTGCGAAACACACCTGGACTCCTCTACTAGCATCCCGCGCGCTGCGTTCATTCTCGATGCGCATCCTCACCGCAGCCAATGCCATTTACTGCAAAGGCAGGACTTGGGCAAGATGAGCACAGGGTTCGCCAAACCCGCGTCAAAGGCCAAGACCATCGGTGGAACCCTTCCGCGCGCCAGAAGAAAGGTTCCAAGTTTGCTATCTGAACCCGCAGACGCGGCGGGGCCCGACGGACTGGTCAACTATTCCTCAGCCGGGCCATCTGGAAGCTAGCACAGGGGCCATGGGCAGCCGATAGTAAGACCAGAAGACCCCCCGTGATACGGAGCGTTCTTGTATGCACGCCTAGTGCGCGCAATACGCCTGCTCTAGGCTGCATGACGAGAGTGCAGGTAGGTTACACTGCGGCCGGAAGCCTTGCCCACAATACAATTGCACCGGCGGAGAAGCAGCGGGCGTTGCTGGCTTCTTGTCCCAGGCCACTGGGAGCCAAATTCGAGCGGGCTGTACGTGGGTGCCCCGTGCAGCGCGCGTGTGGAGTTGGCGACCCGATGGACATGTGGCCACTGCGAGCACTCCGCGCGCGCGAGAAGGAGGGCAGAGCTTTTAATAAAGGTGGTGATACGGCAGGATGTCCAGTGAGACACCCGCTGAGAACTTCGAAGGCCATGACATGCTGCATCGACGGTATCTGTCATGCGAGCCGACGGCTGGGCTTCATGCAAATGCGGAGCAAGCGTTGATCGCCGCTGGACCGTCTGGGAAATTTCAGTCTAGTGGGGGATATGAGAGGAGACATGGTGTATATTCAAAGCCGATTTGCGGAGACTTTGACCACGCCGGGACAGATGAGCAGAGCTCGAGAGGATACAAGAGGAGGAAGGGGAGGGTGACGAAGCTGAGTACCGCGGAAAATCCGCGAGAGGACTATTTCTGGAAGGCTAGTCTCACGGCTTGCGCTTGCTGCACACCGCATGTCGAACTGCTTGACGAAGCACGCTGTCCGTCTACCTCCGTACAACGACGATATACGCACGATTGTTCTGTATAACACACGGTATCCATGAACGAGACAGTCTTCGTAGAAAGTACGTCTGACTGTAGCCGCAACTCAGGTTGTGTCGTTCATCGGCGAGACTAGAGGCTGCAGCGTTCTCCGGAGACCAAGAAGTAAGCCATGACGGTCTTGGAGTCAATGAAGGATGGAGTCAGACGGGGTGAGGGAGTGCCACAGGCTACCGAGGCGGGAAAGAAGCTAGGGGAAAAGTGGTACGGGCACGAGCAAGGCTTACATATCAAACGTTGAACGCATAAGAATGGAATTTCCAAGCCCAACGCGGTGAGCTCCTTGACAGGGCCCCGAGTGACCTCGACATGGGCTGCGAGGGGCAGTGTCGTGAGGGCCCAGAGGACTGTGAACGAGTTCATGGCCACCAGAGCCGTCAGTCAATCCGATCGTGCCGTAGTCGCGTGCAAGAACGAAGTACTCACCAGTCACGATATTCACGGCCGCAGGGACAGCGGCGGGGATGCACGTTGCCACGACGGGAGTGTTGAATAAGGTTATGGCGCGCGCGAGCTTCTCTGCTATCGGATCCGATGCCCTCTTACCAGGCGCGATATCCAGTTTGAGCAGGCCAAAAATGGCAACACAGTGCGCCAATAATCCTACGACATGACATTCAGATACTTGAAGGACAACCGAGAACGCGGTATTCAACGGTCGGGGTCAACGTTCCAGTGGGCATGCCCGGAGCGCCTGCTCCCGAAGCGGCAATCCCCGGCGTCTCGCCGGCCGCACAGCGTCGTGGGTGATGCCGACAAGTCGTCTCCAGGCTCGCATTGGGCTCGCATGTCCCCAACGTATCCCGCGCTCTCGCTGAATTATGTCTTGTCTTGCTGCAACCTCCCTGGAGCTCGGTTAGAACTCAGACCTCGCGCGAAACGGTTTCAAGAGACAGAAAATACTGACCCACCAAATTTCAAAACAAACACGTAGCTCACAACACCCTGTGAATAGCTTTTGCACCTGCCGTCTGTCGACAGTAAGCATTGTATACGAGTAAATCCTGGAAAACGTACACAGTAACCGGGTGCGGGGCGACGGCGCGCGCGCTCTGCGGGTCAGGAGGGGAACGCCGAAGGCGAGGGCGACCTCGTACGTCTGCTGCGGCGTCTTTGCGGCGTCGGGACTCGTGCGCTCGACGCAGGAGAGTCGGTGTATGCGCGCGCAGGCATATGGTCAGCGTCCGGCGTGGTGCAGACAGGTGGCCCGCCGCAACTCACTCAGACTGGCGAGGAAAATGGGGTCGCGAAAGCTGCTCGTGGCTGCGCGTCCAGGAAGTGCGAAACGTGCCTTGATGGATGGATATCGATGACGAGGGCATCGGAAAGCGTTATACTTGACACGCGCCATTCGCGCGAGGGCTTGGAGATGCTGGAAAGTAATGTATTATGAAAATACGATGCTATACATTGACACGGGTCTGCGGAGCGGTTGTGTAAGCCAGTGCGCGCTGCAAGGAATGGATAGGGACGCACGGAGTAGGATACAAGTCTAGGTCAAGTTACAAGATTGTAAACGTCTACGATGGTGGTTAGATAACGGATCAAAGGGAAAATGAAAGGACTGACAGGTTATTCTACAGCTGAGCTAAATCTGCGACGGCGATCAGCTAGAGCAACAGCGAACAGGAAAGAGCACGCACGATCACTTCAGATATGTGTCCCTGACGAGCTCCACGGCCCTAGCAATGACGTCCCTATCGCTCTGAAACGTCGCGCGCCTGAGCGCCTCGTCGACGTCGAAGAACTGCGACTCGTAAGTCTCGACATCCGTCTGCGTGCCCGGCACCTTGTCGCCCGTGCGCACGGCGACGTACCACCAGATCATCTTGACGTTGGTTTCGGAGACGTGGCGCATGGTCACCATGAAGGGCTCTGTGGACGCCTCGACGAGCTCGACGTGATCCTTCGTCTGCGAGCCTGGCGCTGGCGCGCGCGTAGGCAGGTTGACGGGGAGCAGGGTACAAGGAAAGCCGGTCTCCTCGAAGGTCTCGCGGGTTGCGGTGCGCGCGACGTCCTCGTCGCGGTCCTTGCGGCCTTTTGGGAGAAGCCACTCTTTGCGGACGGTGTGGAAGAGGAGACAGAGCTGGAGGGGTTGCGATGGGGAGGGCGGGGCGCTGAAGAGGATTGCACCAGCGCAGATGAGAAAGTCGTGTGCGGGGAACTGGGTGGTCGGGAGCCGCGAGAGGGCCATCGTGTGCGTGAGCTAGGAGCTGTTGTGCATTGTTCAGGTTGGCGGTGAAGTTTATGAGCCGTTGAGCCGCTGGCCGATGACATCGTCGTCGGGCGCGGCCGGCTCAATCCCGCCTCGGCATCGGGGCCGAAGCATCACCTGACCCAGTCAACGGGCCACGTGCGAGCATGCGCGTCTCGCGACGTGTTCGCCGTTGACGGTTGCGCGGCCAGGCCAGGACCGTGTCCTGAGTCTTTATCCCTTTCCACAGCTATTGAAATACCATATATGTGTGTCTGATACATTGTGTAGATCGCAAACACAGGACAAAATATGTTTCCAGTAGCAATTGCAAAAGGGCATGTTGAGCTTCACGTACAGGCTCAGCCACGGTTGAACATGTCCATCCTCTTCCGATTCCCCCCCTCGCTTCAAACGGATCAACCGATGAAGCTCCACTCCTGGTCATGCTCCAATACTACGCGACAGACCTCACGAGCCTCGGGTGTGCGGTCCTGGTGCCACCTGATGGAGAATTAGCTACGCGGTCCCTGCTGTGACGAAGTACACGTACCCCACGGGCAATGGCGCGATGCAAACTTTGGTTCTACCGCGCCTACGCGCACAGCCGAGCTACCGCCCCGCGCAGGACATCCCTCTCCTTCGTCCACACCCGCAACACGCGAGAAATATGTGTGCGCGAGCACATCCCGAAGTACGTCTCCGGATGATCAAGCGCCAGTACGCACGCAAACACCGTATTGCGCTGCGTGCAGAGCTTGTCCCACGTCCGCTCGCTCTTCTGCAGAAGCACGGCCACATCGCGGAAGACACGCGTGTCCCCACCGTAGCTCGAGGGCAATAAATCGTCTACCTTCATCGATGGCCATGCACTGTCTTGCTTCAGTATCGCGCGGCCGCGGACCTGGAGATCGTGCATTCTCATCGACAGCGGGAGCGCAGAGCGTACCAGGCGTTTCGCGTAGTCGATCACCATTGCCATGGTGCGCCGATAGTCCATGCAGTGCTGCAAGAATGAGCCATAGCCGGCTCGGTTATTCATGACGATTTTTTCAGCTTGGAGAAGGGGCACTTCGTGGACGTTCGTTGACAGAGAGGTCCTTAAGCCGCACAGCTTGGTACCGGCATCCGACAGGGCGGGAAGCATGCGTGAAACGGCGCTGCCAGTATGGCGTTGGGGCTTGAAGAGAGACTGCGTGGAAGAGTTGATAGACGGGATAGGTGAAGGAGCAAAACGGGGATTTGGGAGAGTCGGTCGAGCAGGTGGTAGGGGCGGATCCGTGCCCTGTCGAGTTACAATGCCCTGCTGAGCGAATATATAAGAAATTGGTATCAAGGAAGGAGTATAATTTACCTCAGTAGCTCGTACGGCCTCAGGGAGGTCCGTCTGGAACAGATCCCACTCTTTCGTGCCCTCCTGGTCCACTCGACCAGTCTTCATCGCCCGGGCGACGCGCCGCACCTCGCCGACCCAGAGCTCGTCCAGCTCTTTGTAGCACATCTTGATGGTCCCCAGGACTCTATCCATCTCCTCAAACAACCTGACATCATTTGACAGCGGGACCTTTAAAACTGCCCAACAGGCCATCAGTCCCGACGCCGCCCGCGCACTAGATACACAGACACCACATACCAGACTTCCGCACGCTCTTGACCCTTGCGCACGTCCCCTTTTCAAACTCGCTCCGCAGTCCGCCCACCTCCGAATGTAGCGCCTTTGCCTCGTTGAGCCGCCGCTCGAGCGAATGGAGCAGCGCCTCCTGCGAATGCACGTCGTCCGAGACGTCGTCGAGATACCGGTCCGCGTACTTCTGCGTGAGCTGCAGGAACTCGATGCAACGCGCCTGCTGCTGCTTGTGCGCGTCGCGCAGCGCCGCGGCGCGGCCGAGGATGGCCTGGCGGTGCGCGGCGGGGGCGGACCGCCCGAGCGCCTGCACCTCGTCCGCGAGCGTCGCGAGGCGCGCCATGTTGTCGAGCCACGTGGAGAGCGTCGGGTTGAGGGTCTCTAGTTCTTGCGTGCGTCGCTTTCTGCGAGCTGAGCGTCAGACGTGGATGTGGAAAAGGGAGCGGGCGGCGTACCGTGTAGTGTCAGAATATTCCAGGAGGTGGCCTAGGGGGAGTAGTATAAGCGACCCCGCGTCGATAGCACGAACTAGACCACATGGTCGATCTTACCGCGCAGCCAGGCGTTCTCCCCTTCACACAGCCATCGCATGGATCTGCACATCATCAATATTTGGTGGTACTTGAGATCCCCTTGCATCTAAAACACACGGTCGTTGATCATCGGGAAAGCTTACGGCGTGAGTCGTGAAATGCGCACTTTATATTCACAAAGAGAGGAGGTGCATTCCTCTAGCATCGTCTCGACGATCTCAATACGTGCCGCGAGGTTGCTGGTCTCCTTCGGAGCACATTCAGATCGATATTCTAGGCGAAGCCAGAAGCCGCAATGCCGCTCTCACCTGGATGAAAAAGATAATCGCACCCCACACCATCCCCTCGATCTCCGGGTCAGACGCCATCTCCGCGCGGATATCCTCGAAGAACCACTCGATGCGCATCGCGATCATCATGAACGCCCGTATTTTCCGATTGTGCCCTGCGCCCCAGCCCAGTGCGTCGCTCTCCGCCGCATAGCCGACGTTGAACACTTCAGAGAGCGACGACGATCCGAAGTCCGCGCGCTCCTCCGGCTGCAGCAGCTTCTTCATCTCCACGAGGTCCTCGAGACGGACGGACATGTGCGCGTGACGGGGGTCGTGGTCGAAGTCCGTGGCATCCTGGTGAGTCGGCAACGACGCCGTGCTCGCTATCACGGCGGACTTGTCCTTGTTGTAGTACATGGCCTTGAGAGGACGGAGGTCGAATTGTCAGGGTGCATGCATGGCTATTTATCTGTGAAGGAACCTACACAGCACCCGCTTGGGAGACAATAGGAGACCTGTAATTGCAGAAGCATCGATAAGTAGCACAGCCCTCCGGCGAACCTGTTTCCCTGGCACTTAGAGCCTCGGCCGTAATGTGCAGCGGGGCGCTTTCATCAGGAGTAATAAGCCTGGGAAGCGAAAGGTAACCTGCGCAATCAATGGTGCCCATCCGCCTGCTTGCGTGTTACTTATAAAGGCATGCCCGGCCGAATACAAGGGAGTGAGCCGCATGTTGGTCGAAAAGTAAGATTTATCTCCCATAAACAACATAGGGCGGAGAAGTGATAGCAATGGGATGGAACAAAGGGTCGACTGAGTAGACTATTTATCGGACAAAGTCACATTGAGCAAAGAGGGGAGTCAGAGGGCGGCCCGAGATACATACATGCACGCGAGCGAAAGTGTCGCCGAATTCCCGATAAATGAGTGCAAACACTAAGAAACGCTTTCCAGTGATCGATTTTAATGTTTTTGTTCCATTTATAATTGAGCTTCCGGGCAGCACTAACCTTTCTCGAAGTCAATTGGAAGTCGGGGACTTGGACGAGAGAAGTTGACGATGGCAGGAAATGACAGAAATAATATGTGACCCGAAAAGGAGGACGGCCAAACACGCGTAAATACGCACTGTCTTGAGCAGCCGCCTTGCCGACATAGCGCTGACCTCGACTACCACATCCTTTGGATCTTCTCTTCATCGTGGTCATGACCATGCTACTTTTACTTCCTGTGGACATCCTACTGGACATCCTAGAGCGCCTCGATTCCGAGGCATTGGTCTCCTGCCGAGCGGTACGACTCTTCAGGCAAATTGGCTTATAGGTGACTCTTATACGATCCATAGACTTGCGTGAATCTGAAAACGACAATTGATCATTCCGTGTCATTGCAGTACAAGATCGAACTAGCAGCTTGCGGGATGCTTGATGGTCCGCGCGATGATAGACAGAGTTTGGACGTCACAGAGCGACTTAGACGACTGCAGCTCTACGACGACGCGTGGCGAACACCGCGATGGGCGCAGCAGGCTGACTTCACTCATCTCCACGGTCTGGTACCTCCAGAATCTTTCTTCGTGTCTCTTTCGAACGAGGATCTGGTGTTCATCAGAGAAAGTCACTCTTTCCCACCTTCGAGCACGACGATGGTGCTCCAGAGGCTCCCCTCTGCTTTGCGTGGCGTCGAGGAGAGGCATCGGGAGGTCGTCGTGCCCGGGAGGCTCAACGATGTTGTGATAGACTCCTCGCAAGATTTGCTGATATGGGGAGAGATCATGATGTGGGTGTATCTCGTGCTCGCAATGCGTCGTCACCTTTGGTGTACATCTACTGATGCATAAGACAGAAATTCGCAGCGTCGGCATGTTCATCACCTGCGAGAACTGTCCACCGGAGACTCCCACCCGATGGCTTTCAACCGGAGTACTGAGTCTCTCGAGAGCGACACCAATTTCTTCAATGAGATGGCGAACGACATCTGTGGGGATTATCTTCTCCTGGAGTGGCTACTCAGTCATCTTAATATCTGGAAGTACATGGTATGCAACTGGAAGACGGGCGCGATTGTATACACTGGGGTGAGTGTGATCGGCCGACCTTCTCATAGTTACTGTTGATTGTGTGCATCTCAGGAGCAGCCTTTTGCCTTAGTGTCCGAACGTCGGCGCTTCCTTGATCTTTACAATCTCGTCATGGACGTGAATAGACCGTCCAGCGGCGAATCGCATGGCCCCATCGGTATCAAAGTGGTCCGCTTCCGAGACGACCCATCGACATCCTCCGTTCATAACGACGGCCCTAACACAACGCCCCGCTCACATATTTTTCTGCTCCCTGTGGCTATGCAGCACCCTGGAACACGCGTTACCTTCGAAATATCGCCCTGGCGCATGGACACCGCCCGTACACCCGGCTACTTTCACAGCGACCCAGCCGACAGGCTCCTGGCCATCGACGTCACTGCGCCGTCTTCGAGAGAAACGTTCATGTCTATCCATGTCCCTGCGCGGACCCTGCTGTCCTACGTCGATACACACTCGGGGACGACTGAGGTGCCCTGGGAGATGTGGGGGCCGCAAGGCGCGCGCGCGACGCTTCGTGGGTACCCCATAGATGGGTTCACCGTGCAAGGCATGCGGACGGTCGTCGTCTCGTACGGCGCGTCTGATCCTTTGCCAAGGATGACTGTGCTCGACTACTACCCTCGCCGCGTGGGGCGGGCGCTCGCTCGGCAGCGCGCCGGCGACAGCGCCGTCACGATCCTGCATGGAGGCGAGATTTACGCGCCAGACGATGTGTTGTGCGTCAAGACGGCGCGGCCATGTCTCTCCGTGGAGGTTCCGCTTCCGGATGACCTGGCAAGGTCTTTCCGTGAGCAGGATGGCGCGCCTATGGTCTTCCTGTGTGAGGACGGTTTGCTGGTCGTCGAAGTGTGTATTCAATCTTCTTGTGATTGTGCACGGTCTGATTGTTCGTTTCCGATGTCTAGCTGGACCCGACGTCAGAATCCGAGGTGGTCAAAAGGGTGTGGACGTTTACAGTCTGATTATCATGCTTCGAGTATAGACACAGTCTGGACAAGAGTCTGTTCATCTAGTTAGTGGACCATGAATGCATGATTCGTAATCCTTCTCATCATCCATGTCGCTTCGTCACGCAAAAGGAGTTGCAAGGTATCGTTGCGCAGGTTATTGCCGGGATTGACTCGAAGTGAGTGCGTCTTCCGAGCGTGGCACGCCGGGCTTGCAGGGCGATAGACTTAAAGGAGTTGTCCTGAATTAAAAATTCGGCTCCCGTCCCGGTGACTTCTGACCCAGGCTATGGAATAGAAAGGGGACAAACTCGCAACTGGACGAGACAGAACCAGACGGGCGTGTTCTCCCGACTGTCGCTACAGGATGTGGGAAGAAGTATGTACTACAAGGTTCAGTTTAGAATCGAGCCTACGTGATGTGCTCACCAGACGCAACAACACATATAAATAGATGGACGTAGTTTCGTCTCGATTGCCCGTCCCTATGATCGCATACAGATATAAGGATGACCGTGGAAAGGGTGAGAAGAAAGTGAGTCTTGGTGAGAGCCAGCGGCACAGCGCCACGTCGAGCGCTTACACCACGTGTCCGCAGCACAGTCACCGCGACTGGCGCCAAATCGTAAACATCCTCGCCCGGGTCGTCGACTCATACACTGCCAACTTCCACATTTTGTAGCAGATATCGTGTTTCTGTGCGAGGATAAATACGTACGGAAAAACTCATACAGCGTACGCCATCCATATTCCTGCTTGTCTCCGTGCTCTTACTTTGTGAAGTTTGTCAGGTCCAGCCCTAGCGGTCTGGCCACGATTTCGCATGCGGCACGTACCCAAGTCGACGAGGGACTTACGTACCTTTGATGGATCCTATCGATGATCCATCAGCGCTCGGATGGATCGGCCGTGATGGTCTACTGGCCCTCGTGGGCCCTACGCCGCACCGATCCATCCGACCGACTGAGATCCATCCGACCGACCTCCGGCACCAAGGCCGGTGCAAAATGGACTGACAGCCTCGGGAGTCGAACCCAAGCGAGGTCTGCACGCAACCGCAACACAAAGCCACTGCGCCACAAGGTAGTTGTTATGACTCACATGCATATGGGTATATGGGTTCGCGTGCGCACATCACACAACGGCGCTCCGCGATCCATCCTACTTGATATGCTTGGATGCATCTATGCTTGGATCCATCCGAGCGCGCGCGGGACATAGACTTAGTTAGGATGTATGCCTCGGATCAATGAACGTCGAAAACAAACCTCATTCCTAACCATGGTCAGATGGATCTCCGCTGGAGTCGTTTGGATCCATCCTGTAACAAGTTCGCGCGCGTTAGATGGTCAGCTAAGCAGCTGCAGCGCCACGCCACCTCGTGTAGGCCTATCGCGTTGTAAGCGTCCTCGCGGTTGAGGCCAAGGTCCTTGAGCCCGCGACGTATGCGTGCAGGCGATCCGTCCGAAGAATGGCCATGGATTCTTTTGGCGCAACGTACGCGCTCCCACCTTCGTTCAGACCCGTCCTAGACGTGAGCTCATGCGATCGTCCACTAAATCGGCCAAGGACCAAGTACGCACCTCAAACACGCACAATCGTGCAGTGAACCCAGCACTTCCACTAGTGAGGACGCGCTCCACACGCGGGGCGCATCCGAGTGGTCGATTTCAGGGTTTGCTAGCCATCCCAGACCGATCGCGGTGGCGAGTGAGAGC
>MU277287.1:57917-69279 GCA_022160305.1 Artomyces pyxidatus | reverse complement strand
TTTTTTCCCAGCCCATACGCCCCAGCACCCATTTGTAGGGGACATTATATTGTGCCTGGACAACACAAGGTTGCAACACACCGAGGAATCGCAAAGGGGTTCTGTGTAAGTACTGTACCACATTATATTTTTGTTACCTATACGCCTGGAGAGGCCTGCTGTCTAAAGAAAGGGGAATGTCGCGTCAGTAAGCTTCGAGTAGCAGAGGAGAACTAGCCCTGTGGTGCCGGGTCCGACGCGCTGCAGGGCTAGGGAGAGGGGAAGCAGAAAAATACGCGCCTTCGATAAGCCAATGCCACGCGTCGCGCGTCCTGTGCCGCAATAAGAAGTGAGCGAGAGTGCAAGCGAGGAAGAAAGGGAGAAAGAGGGGTGCGAGGTGCCGGGTCCGACGCGCAGCGCATGGGAGGAGGATTTTGGGGCGTACCTGTGACTGCTGGAAGGGAGGAAAGCGGGAGGAGAGGAATGCAGAGGGAGGGGACGGCGACCGCAATATATAAAGCCGCTCAACCGGATCAACTCCGCCATTGTTGGAGATCGTGGACACCGTCCACGATCAACGCGTTTGACGCGAAGACGCGTCTCGGACATAGCCGAGATGGCTGTCTTGGGACTGTGAGCCGCATGCATCAGCACGACGCGGCTTGACTCCTTACACTGACTTCACGCGATTCTCCCTCTCCCTCGCGCCATGGAAGAAGAGCCCAGTCGCCTCCCGGTACAAGGTCGTTATCCACTCGGTCTGTTTACTGACGGCGGCCTTTCAGCAAATCATCGCAGGGAAAGACCCGGACTCCTTCATCATATATCTCGTTCGGCGGGGCACTTTCAAAGTCGGCCTGCCGGTTGGCGATGGTGAAAATCCGCGGGTCCTGGTAAGTGTACTCAACGTTGTATTCTGCATACGAACACATCGCCGTTTGCGCGATCTAATAGGCCGTGTATCATACAGCGTCTCACGATCATCAACAAGGCCGAGGACCATCCGTGGCGCCTGGACACTCGGCCCCTTCCACCCCTCATGACGGACGCGGAGCTCGCACCGTCGCCGTCGTCATCGCCCGTGCCCACCTCCGACTCGGGTGAAATACCCTTGACCATGCCTTCGCCGACCAGCGCATTGCCCGCGCGCGACTTGCAACCCCGCACGACGCAATTCCAGGGCTCTAACGACTTCCATCGAGCTACACCGCGGCCACGACCCGGCCATCTTGCGAGCGAAGGTAGCGATGCTCGCCGGGGACACGATCAGGCGATGGAGGAGGCGGAGCAGAACCCGCTCGATGAGCAGCTGAGCTCTGCTGCCAGCGACTGGAGTGGAGAGGAGGAGACGGGATTAAATGGCTTACTGGCAGTGATGAAACATTATTACAAAGAGCGGGAGGCTCGCTATGCAGGAATTCCGTGAGTCCGGGTTTCAGTTGTACTGTGCACCCTACTTACTCCCCTCATCGTGCACTCCCCGGGGCAGAGATCATGAGAGATCTCCTAGCCTCTACGAACGGGGTGCTGAACAAGGGTTCTGGTCACCCCGCGACTATGGAAGCAGCCCAGGCCGGTCGCCGACGCTCGGTCGTGCACGGTCGGAGTGAATGGGCAGCGAGCGCGGGAGGGCATGTGCAATACGAGGTACACTACGGGGAGTACACGACCCTAGTAACTAGTACATATATATTCTGTCACTCATGTGAACCACTTGCGCATCTCATCGTGCGGAAGCAAAACGCGAAATAGTCAGCGGAAGCAAAAGGCCACTCAGTACGAGAAGCGCGTGCCGGCGACACTGAGTTCGCCGCGTCTGCAACGCGCTGACTACTCTATCCTTCACTCACCCACCATCACTCATCCACTCACCTTCGTCGCTCTACCGCTCGCTCCACCCACACGCGTTCCGCCTGCCCCTGCCGCCGAACCATGCCTCGCTCGAGGAAGGTAGTCATCAACGTGAACGTGCCTGCAAGCCCGGAGGATGTGGTGAGTGACAATCCTTCGGTTCGCGTGCCATGCATGCCACGCGACGTATACTCACCTATTTCTGACATGCAGACAGTCGAGGTGAACCTGGATCTCGAGCAAGTCACCGCCGGAATTCCGTACACGGTGACAACTGTGTGCACGTCGGACGAATGTGAAGCCCCTACCCCTCCCCCTACGCCTTCATCCACCAGGACTGCAGCCAACAGTGTGGAGTACGTCGTCTCCAGGAACCCCACCAGCCCGTCGCTGCCACTGTTCCACGGGCACCCCTGCGCGGAAGTTCGTCTCGCAGCGGCGGCACCGTTCTCTTGCGGGGCGTGTCTCCGCGCGCTGCTCGCGCGTTGCCAGGCCTGGATAAATTCGGGAAGACGCAAGACACGGAGCGAGGGGCGGAAACTTGAGCACGGCGGTCGTGTGTTTAAGTGAAGCTGGTCGCATCGTACATTGTGCGCACTGCTCGTTCTCACTCCGCTGATATCGGCACTAACATTTGTGTGAGCAGCATTGCGTGTGTCCGGTCACCATCGAGTGCGTCGGGTGGCCCAGGCGCGTTTGGAATACACCACAAATACGTCGGGGTCGTTGTCTATGCGAAGTGGATGACAGTGGGGATCGTCGGCGGTTATTTACTGCTTAATTCAACTTTTGGCTCGACGCCCATGTTTGAATTGTGTGACCTACTACATGAGAGATCTATCTAAGTCAGAAAGTGGAAGTGGTTCACTATTTGAGTGCTGGAATAGAGCTCTTTCGATTGAGCAACGAGCACCATGGATGATATAGGGACATTGTCTCCCTTGAGGGAACTCGAAGGCAACCTGGCGCGAGTTACACAGCCACAGACTCCAAAAGGCAAGTCATAAGGTACAATAACTAGCGGTTGGATTCCCTGATGTCTTCGTGGATTCTGATTTGATCAAAGTTGTAATATCCTATGTGTATACCCCCACATTCTATAGCTTCAGTCTTCGCCTTCCTTGGGTCACCGCGACGGTGCTAACAGCAAGCCGAGGGTGATGCGAGGTACGTGTAAGACCTATACTTCTTTATCCTTACTTCTCGCCCAAATGAACGGAACCCGAGTCTATTATAGACTATTGAGGTGGATGCCGTACAGGAGAGTTGGATGTAGGAAGAAGTAGATGCCTCTCCTCTTCGGGAGAGGCGGCAACTTCTCTACATCATTACATAATTGAATGATCATGTGATCGAACCGGGAAGCGGTCCGATCGTACCCATTACAGTACGCTTGCCTTTGAAGATCTGAGCCGGCCTCATGCTTGTTGCCTCGTGTTCTGCAGACAAAGGATGGCGGGTATATCATCCTCATCTCCTCTTCGTTCGACTCCTACCTCTCAGACACTCGTCTACTGTCGTATCCATTCTGTTCAGCAATATCGTGAGTTTTAGGTTGCGCCAATAACTTCTCCGACTGGGATACTGATGTGTCTTGCAGGACAATGAATCCTCACTTGTACATGCGTCTGCTCCTTTCTATCCTCGTGATTTTGTCCACTGCCCTCTCCGTTCACAATTCCTCATACCTGGACACCTCTGATCCTATGGTCACCCAGCTACCTCACCCCTTGAGAGACACCCACTACTTCGCTTCGAAGTCCAACTCGTTGAACACGGTTTTCCTGAAACGTGCATGGGCATGGACATCGGCCGCTCTCCTCTTCCACATATACACATCTCCGACATGCAGCTATCGAGCACGCAGGGTCTGTCAGCATTTGCTGGCTACGTGCTGCTGGCTCTTGGTCGCGCAAGGGATAGGTGGCGCGTCGCTCATAGACCGTTTTGCGATCGCCACTGGCGGCCAGTGCACGTTACACCTTCCCCCGCCACACATCTACATCCTTCTACCGACTCTTTATTGTCAGCAGCACATCCGTGTCTCCATATCCTCGCATCCGCACCTCTTTCCGACCCCCCTTTCCTTTGTCGTCGCGGCCGACGAGACATGGTCCTCCGTTCCTCGGATCAGGAAGGGGCACGACATCTCGGGCCACATTTTCTTGTTGACTTTGTCTGTCATGGTCCTTTTTGACCAGTTGAATGCAACGATCAAGAGGCGATGGTCACTCGGCCATTTACTTGGGACAGCGGGCAGCGCCGCATTGGTCTTCATTTGGCTCATTGCCATCTGGACAACCGGTGTATACTTCCACTTACCGTCGGAGAAAATCTCAGGATTCTGTGAGTAATAAGAATCTTCGTTACGATGCTCATCTCAATAACCCTATTCTTCAGTGGCGGGGTTACTGTCGTACGAAATCTCTTCAATTCCTCTTATCGTGTTCCGCCCACGATATCGGCGCACTCGCAAGGGAGATTGGCTCCCCGTTGGAAAGCGGTGAGGTCTCAGAAGCAGTGTGAGGACACATTGCTAGGGTAATTATATGGTTCGGAGTAAAGCACATAGCACAGTAAGCATCATTGTAGCAATTCAAGATGTTGTTTAGACCTAGCCAAAGACTTTCTATAACGATAGCTATGCGTTCACGACGACCGGAAAAACACGTCCCAGATACCGACACCCACCAACTGCGCCGGGGGCTTTTCCCCCAGAGCATCTCCCAGCCTCGCAACGACACGTTTTAGTGTAAGGGATTCGATAGGGCGACTCAAAGCCCGTGTATCGCAAAATGGACATGTATAGATGGGATGGAAGGATGGATCTGGGCTTCTGGACAGTTTGGCTTCGGCATACTCCTCGCGAATACTGGTAAAGTGTTGCAGCAGACATTGCTGGCAAAATGTGTGGCCGCAGTCGGGCAGACTGAGTACGATGATGAGCGAGACTTCCAAGCCATACAAATGAGATTTACATATACGGAAACCACATCTTGGTCGCGCAGACCGCACAGGAAACTATGGCCTCAAGCTCTGGTGCCGGGACGGAGGGCTGGGCTCGAAGATAGGCGGGCTGACCTCTGCGCGAACAGGTATAGAAGAACACCCACCACAATGCTCTTGTTTACAACTTCAACGAGCTCTGGAGACTCAGAGGAGATGCGCAGTGCTTTGCCTTTTCCATGGCGATTAGCAGCGACGGTAGAGTGTTGTTTGATGGCCGGGATACGAGAAGTACCAGACGCGTCGATGACTTCGAGGATCTCTGGAGAGTCTGAAGAGACTCGCAACGCCGCGGATCTCTTGCGGGTACCTTTGGTCTTGACTTCAGGACCAGGTTCGTCATCAGACGAGATGGAGATGATCGTATTCATCATCGTGTACAGCGTCGAGCGGCGATTCTGCAAGTAGATGAGTTTTGCAGCTTGAGCGGGACTCGGATGTGTGCGAGTGACCGGTGACTAGTGACTTGTCACAGCTGACGGTCGGCGCGTGGCCGCTGCCCATTCCTATAATCGAGCTTTTGATGACGATCTGGCAGTGCGGCAGATGCGACGGTAGGTCCACAGTGCCCGGATTTTGGTATTTAGAACTACCCATAGGCCGTTGCCTCACTCATCATATTGTGGTGAGGTTAGTCGCGTCACGAAGGGTCACGGTGGTGCGTACACCTCGCCTTGCTTAGAAACTGATACCTTTGTTCTGCTAGGAGATCCCCCTTGACGGTGAAGCCACTACTTGTGCACATCTCGCGCTCACTCTTCCCTGTTAGCTACAATGACGACTACGATGTCCGCAGCGCCCAACGCGCCGTCCACTACGCCCTCCGACCCACCCTCCGTACCGCCCTCCGACGCGGGTCCCGACGTGCTGTTCAACGTCCCCTCAGACGCGCCGTCCGCATCAGGTTCCGACGGTGCGCCGTTCGATGCAGGTTCCGACGACGCGCCACCCCACGCGGGTTCCGACACGCCGTCCGACGCGGTCGTTTTGCCACCAGCATATTTTTGGGAGATTCCCGAGTATCAAGAGTATATCACATGGGTGCCCGTGTGGCGGAGCATCTTACATCCCGAAGTATGCATATCTGCTATCCACGATTGAATTCCAACTGACAGAATACTCTAGGACCATGAATACTTTCGTGAGTATGCTAGGGGCCATACTCTGTTCGACATCAACACGTTCGTCTTGAAGCTGCTGACATTGTTTGAAGAACCGTACGTTCTTCTTCCCGCTGGGCCACTTTACTCGCTGACGCTGTGTGACTATAGCGACTTCTATTCGCCCAATTGGCGACTGACTTTCAAGCAAGGCGCAATGACTCCTGATGGCGAAGAAGGGCTTCCCGATGTCGGCCTCGTACTGTTGACCGATGAGGAGGCCCTCACAGCAGTGGCCGAACTAACCGACGAAGAGGACGCAGAGAGCGAACTTGACTCTGGCTACGGTGGCTCTGAAGATATCAGCGGACCGGCCTGGCCTTCCGAATCGGCCTCCGAAGTAGGTTCTGAGGCGGGGATCGCAGCCGCCTCGCTCTGGGAAGGAGAGGTCACAGCCTCGGAGGGTTCTGTGCATATTGAGTTCGTTGACCACCAGGCAGTCCGCCCAAGGCGTGCAAAGCCACGAAAGATTGTTTCTATCCTCAAGAAAGTGCTGGTCGCCTTGATTCCCTGTGTTTGATTACACCTTATATTCCCCTCAATGTACTTTCCATGCATCTGTATTGGACATACTCGACTCGCAAAGTACTATAATATATACAAACTATTGCAAACGTGTGCTATCGGTGTACCACTTGCCCAGGACGAAGCAGACGTGAATCACATACGCGATCGTGGCCACTGCGAGGACATGCCGCCAGAATCGGAGCAAAGGGGCTTTCAACCTAGTCAGATAGGAGACGAGTACGGTTGAGCGCAGACAACAAAATTTGATGACGAGTTTGGGGACTCGTAGACTCTGCTTTGATGTAGCCGATGGCGGAGAATTCAAGTTCACCTGACTCAACGTCAGCGAGGAGAAGGTGAAATAGTGAAATACTTGCAAGTGTGGCCAAGTGTCCTGAGATAGCAGTTATCTCGCGCACCAGTGCAGAGCTCATGGTCAGCACAGATCTTTTTCCAAACTTCTTCCGCAAGCCCAGGTATCTTCCCTTCCGCTCTCGGGCGGAAGTATCGCCTGCGTGAGAGACCTTCGCGTCTCGTTCAGCCTCGAGGTTTGACGCGGCGATCTCGCCAAGGGTCGCTGGCGCGCAGTCCGTAGGCTCGATCTCTGGAAGCGACCGCGTGAATTCATCCAACGCAAGCCGTCCAAGCGAGAGATCCGCATCTGCTTCAGCCTCTACGTGCGACAACGCATTCGCGCCAGGAGTCACCAACGCACCGCAGAGTGGACTGGACCCTCCGAGCGACCGAGTTGTCTCCCTTGAGTATGGTCGGATAGGAACCTCTGCGTCGGGTTCAGCCTCGAGATTTGACGCCGCGATCTCGCCGAGGGTCGCCGGCGCACCATCGGTGACCTCGAGCTCCGGAAGTGACAGAGTGATTCCACACAATGGAAGTCGTCCGAGAGGGAGATCCGCGTCTCCTTCGGCTTTGATGTGAGACGTCGCACTCGGGCCGAGCGACAGCGACTCCAAGCGCAGGTCGAGGGACGAAGTATCAGACAGATAGGGTGAATTCTGAGGGTCAGTTGTCGACGAGTCGCTGTCAGGATATGAATCTGTGGAATCCTCGCCATCTCGAGATATGTTCCTGCTTAATTCCTCGGCTAATGTGGGGGCTGTCGAGGAATCCCGTTGGTTATTCGACAATGCCGAATGCCGGCGTTCGTGTTGCCGTGGTTTCATGAGGAGTTTGGGGCCACCTGCGGGAGCGAAATGACGCACGAGGTTGGGCTCCTCACTCCGACCCGGGGCACCCCTCAGATTCCGCAGGCCGACCGCGGATGACGCTTCACCGAGTGTGAGACCAGATACCTCTTATCAAAGGTAAACTCACCATTTGCCTGAGCTGCGATCGCCGTTACTCTCTGACTTAGCCTCTGAATGTCAGGTAAACGCGCTTCCATGGCTATAACTCGCGACACCACATCTTCCAGCGTTGACTGCAACCCGTCCTAGAAGCATGGTCAGAGAAGGGCTAGCAGAACAAACTGAAACTGACATGTTGCTTCTGTAATGCCGACGTCGCTCCCGACAGTTTGCTCAATTGACCACTCAAACCCGTGGCCTGATTGTTCGCCTGTGTGGCATGCGTCTGGAAGTCCTGTTCAACTGACGCCGTATAATCTTCCACGGCCTTCAAATGCCCTACGAAACCGCTGGTGGCTAGGGCATGTAATCAGCGAGGCGTCATCGTCCATGACGGGAACAGTGAACACTTACCAATTGCCACAGCTTGGTTGACCTCATCCTGGTTCCTACGAAAGGTACTATACCACAACATAACGGTGTCCGGTGTATAGATTCTCGTGAGGGCATGCTCAACGTTCGGTACGATGATGTTGATCGCCGAGGCCCACCGTGAACCAAATTCCCATCGCTGCGTCATGCGCCTCCGAAGCTCGGCGCCCACAAGCTCCGGAGTTTGCCCGGGGAAGAAGTCGAAGATGTGCTGCAGTTCTCCAGCAAGCAAAGCTTCGTCGTCGAACGCGGATCTTGGAGAATCATGTTGCCTAGACATGTTTGAAGGTACAGTATCACAGGCGCAGAGCAGGGAGTTCACGACGATCGCACGACGAGTACCCAAAGGCACGGCAACCCCCCCGGCGCGAAGCGCTATATATGTAGCGTGGCAGACTAACAAAGGTATGTATACATTATGGTCGTCGAGCGTGGCTCATCGCGCCTCTCTACCAGCAACCTATCTGCCAGTGCTCCAGATTTCCCTCGACGATGTCAGACTCGGACGCCCCCGTCATCGGGACTGTCATCACTCCAGTTCGCCCCGAGCGTGTTACTATCATCGAGGTCCCTCGTGATCGACAGACTCAGACCAAGTTGGTGGACTTTCCCTTGACTTTGACTCAAGACTTCAAGGCAATGAACATTCAGGTAAGGCTCTCAGCTTCATCGCCTTCGAGCTCATGGAGAATGAAGCAGGAGAGGCAGACTGCTGTTACGCCCGCGCAAGATGACCGTGGCCATGCCCCAACCTTACGTGCCACCCCCGAGCCGTCTGAAGAAGAGGTCAAGTTCGCCCCAGCGCCACCGGGGGGGAAACTCATCCAGCCGACACCCGGACGACCATTCTATATATATCCCAATACGCCCCTCCCAGGTCGGGCCGCCTCGTCTACGTCTCCGACGCCGGACGAAAGCCAGCAAGTTGTCAGCGGAGGGGTGGCTCCTGTGGTGGACCAGCAAGGTCACTTTGCTGTTAACACTCACCACAGTACTCGAGCAGTTACGGTGAATACTAGGCGCAAGGTCAAGTTTGAAGACCCCGAGCCAACGCAAGAACTACAAGATGAAGTTGGTATCGCGCGTGCACCTGTGCAAAGTCAAACGGTATGTCTCACATCGGTCGCGCTATTGCCATCAATTGAAACATGGACGTCAGGGTATGATCCTCACGCGCCATAGATCGCTGATCAGAAATACTGGTGCATATACGACGTGGTTCTCGTATCCTAGCAGCCGCAATACCGAGCGGCCTCCCGTCCTCCATGCGTCGGTTGATCTTGAGATCGGGGACTTGTTCATTCAGAACTATCCTTCGCAGACCCAGAGACGGGAAGTCATGCAGCTTTGGGTCCTGCAGGACGACGTAGACGGGAGTTTATACTGGAAAGAGGTGCGCCGACATCTAGGGCCATACAGCGTCGCTGTGCTAAGCAACTATTCTTCCTTCAGGCTCGTGTGGGAGAAACCACTCACCCCTTATTTCCGAAACGCATACTCTCCTTCCAGCAACGCCAAACCACGGCTCCAACCTGGGTCGTCGCGAACACTCTACGCCGTTATCGCAATGCTCCTATTGTAGTCGCACCGGGCGAGGGTTCATTCACCATGTAATTTGGTATTTACAGGCTGATCCATGTGCAACAAATATATTCAACGACGCAGTGTATCTACTAGACCATTATTTGATTCTGATGTCGCAACCTCTCGGCAACGGGTGGACTCCGCGCAAAGGGTGCTCGCTGTCGCTCCGGCTCGCATCCCCCACAGTGTCGAGTCGCCGGCGGAGGCAGGCTTCCGATTATCACGACGGACCGTGGCTCGAGGCCTGCAGTATAGAGGCGCGTGCGCGAGTCGGTGATGCGCGGATCCGAACAAAAGTCTTAGCGCGGGCATCCTGCTAACACAGGCTGATGCCGGAGGCTGCTCTCAACGACTCCACAATCGCCATCTCCGTAACGCCCGGTGACTGGTCTGCCATATCGAGAGCTTGAGGGGTGCCGGGTCCAGATACATACCGCACTGCACGGAAGGGGCTCAAATTGCGTGAACGCGACGAGGGAAGGTCGCGCTCTTCGTTCGGTGTCACGCCGGCGAACGAGCGTTCGATCTTGCGGGAGGCTATCGGCTACGATGGGGCCACTTGGAGGGCGTGTCGGGGATACTGTGCAAGCTTCGCGGCGATAGGGCACTTTCAAAGTCCATTATCAGCGAATGTTATAGTCGTACAAATACGCACGCACCTTCCTAGACCAAGGAGTTCCTACATACACCGTCCGCTGTTCTATTCGAACTCTGAACCAGAAAGCACATTTGAGCTTGACGGGGGTACGTTATTGACGAGCGAGAGTGCCTCCCGGCGCTCCAGAGCCTCGCAGGATCATCGCATCGAGTAGTGGCGGCGGCTGCTTGGCGCCAAAGCTGGGCGTTCTGTCCGTTTAAGGATCACCTCCAAGAATTGCTTGCACTTTCCTCCGAGTTCATTTAAAGGTAGAGGTCGATCGCGAAGGCCTGGCAGCGCGATGGAGTAGTGGGCGGATGCATGTGTGGTCATCAGTTAATCGGGGTATTGCTCGGGTTAGCAAGAGTATGTAGGCGTGAAAAGCGAGCGACGTACGGGACAAGGACACGTCGAAAAGTGACGGCCACCAGAAGAAATAAAAGCGCACTGCGATCCTGGGCGGTTACTGACAGCGCTGGGGGGTTGTCCTGGACTGGAGTGACGGCCAACCGTCGGACTAGATAGTCGTGTCGCCGGCAAGGTAGGACAGGAACAGCTTGCCTCGACAACAGAGGACAGCGCGAAGCCTGCGGGGCGAGTGGATCGGAGTACCGTACGGTAAGAGGGGGTCTGTCGAGCAGCGAGCTGAGCGCTAAGCGCCGAGGCCTGATGGGTAAGCTTCAAATCGCTTATGTAATTAGGGTCTTAACACGAACAAATAAGCTTCGACGTAATGTAGGTGTTGTACAGCCAGTGTCCCCATGCTGGCCTGTGCTAGCGGAGCCTTCACAGGGTGGTGTCTCAGGCAGCGACCAGGAGAGAGTTGGGCACAGTGACAAGGGTAAGGTTAGGCGCAGTGACAACTTGGGGACAGTCTCAGGCTGCCACAGCGACAAAGAGAG
>MU277287.1:18668-53668 GCA_022160305.1 Artomyces pyxidatus | reverse complement strand
GGACAGCTCGGTTGAACCGATGTCCAATTTGAAGGGCGCTGTCGTCGACGTGGCTGCTTTCACACAAGCGCCCAACGAGCGCTTCGCGATTCCCAGCCCCGTGGGAAAACCCACTGAGGCAGCGCTGCTCAGGCTAACTCGTAGCTGGAACTCCGAGCAAAGATGTTTCACTATCGATGCCAATTGAAGGTGGGTAGGTATGAATGTACGGGAGCGTGTCTCATAAATACAAAGGCAAGTTCGCAAGTGCACAACAGAGTTCTGTCCGTGAATCTCGTGTAAGTATAAGTATCAGGTAAAGAAAGTCGCTGAGAGCGCCTGTGCGCCATCTGAACTATCCGAGACGGAAAGGGACCAGACACAAAAGGGAGCCACCATTACGAGAAGGGTCCAACAACAGGGAGGTGGTATAATAGTCTAGCTGACAATGCGGGGGAGAGCGATACAGTGTCCAGAGCAGGGAGGAGGTACGAAAGATGTAGATGCGGTGAGCAGGGAAAGCAATAAGTCCATAGGGTATCGTAAGCGTCCAAGAGGGATTGCGGTGCTGTGCACTCAGTAGGAGAATATCATGAGCCACGGGTTCAGGACGATCTGTACGGACGAAGACGGGGTCTGAGCACGGTAACCAGGGGCACGCGCGAGCCTGAGAACGCACCGGGAAGAGGATGTGGCAGCCTGCGACAACCGCGAGCGGGAAGATGACGGCCCACGCAGTACCGTCCACGCGCCACTCGAAGGGCACAAGGGGCGTCGACACGATGATCATGCCCGCGATAAGGGCCGTCGAAACCAGCAACGGGAACCAGAAACGCTTGGCGATCTTGGGCACCTCCTTGAAGAAGTTCGAGCGTTCGACCTCCTTCTTCGTTGCGGACCATGTCATGTTGTATGAGAACAAATGCGCGAGGATGGCCTGGCTGAGCGGAATACTGAGGCCGCCGAAAAAGAAGAAGCTGCAACTAATTTCAGCGCCAGTCTTCACACGTGAGCTACCTTCAACTCACAAGAAGGGAATCCACATGAAATTCGTGACCAGGGCGCGTAGCTATATGATTGTGATTATGCATCAGGAAACAGGGATAAAGCGGGTGCGAAGGGAGATGCCATACCAGTTGTTTCTCACCAAGACGGTACTCGAGCAACGTGAAGCCGACATTTCCTGAGCCGAAGAACACAACCGTCGTCGCAAGCCAGATCTCGAAACTGTGCAGATAAAACCCATCCACGGGGAACTGGAAGCCAAGCAGTACATAATTGATGATACCGATTGTGACCGACCCCGCAATGCCGTCTGCGCAAGATCACGTCGAGTCAGTGGCGCTTCCGCGGAGTACACAGATGTGCGGGACGTACAGTATGAAAACATATCTGCCAAGCAACGCCACGGGTCAGCCCAAATGGAGAGAGAGTTGAAGGAAAACGTACAAGACATCATCGAGATTTTGTAATGTAAGGGTGCGTTCGACCACAAAAAGCGATGAATCTGGTGCGCGATGGGCCCCCGCCGCCACCATTGCACGAGCGGATTAAACAACAGCTCGCTACAACCTGACCCGCCGCGCGCCATGTCAGCACCATACCCTCAGATCGATCACATGAAAGACGCACCGTACGCATACTTCTGCCAGCGATTGAGTTCGTCGTCCACAGTGAGCGAGACACCCTCCTTGAACGCGCGTTTCGAATACGTCGCCCAGCGGATGATGTAACCACGCAGTTGCAGACGGAGCGCCATGTCGAAGTCCTCGGAGACGTGCGACTCACTCCAGATCTTCTCTTGCCCATCAGGACCAAGGAACGAAGCATCTTGCAACGCCCGCCATCGCATGAACGCGTTGTGTCCGACGAAAGGTGCGACCTCGCCATTAGCGCACGCTGCATAGAAGGCAAGGTGAGCGCCAAGTCACGCGTGGGAAAATTGAGTACGTACTGAGTGAGATGGAGCGATTGATACGCCGCGTGAAGTACGCAATGCCGTTCTCGAAGTAGTGGTGCGCGACCTGCATGACATCTGCATCCGCAGATGCACAACGGATTTAGCTCTCTCTTCACTCTAGATGAGAAAAGGAAAGGGTACGCACCGGATTCATGCTGGATAATTGCGACCGTCGGGCACTCCGCCATCTCCCTCGCCGCGTCCCTCAGACAGTCCTACCACAGGTGTCCGATCAGCCTCAAGCCCTAAACGCGTAAACAATCATGAACATACCTCCGGAACAATGGTATCGGAGTCGACCAGCAGTATGATTTCGCCGACCCTGCATGCCTTGCCGTTCTTCGCCCAGGGCTTCCACCGCCCGCCGCTCTCCTCAAACACCTCCTCCACCGCAGCCATAAGCGCACGCTCCTCGATGCCCATGCCAACAGCGTGCGCGTCGGGGTCGCCCTCCTCCGCGGGCACGACACTCTGCCCCGCAATGCTAGTCTGCCCCTCCACGCTCGTCGACAGGCGGTTGCTCTCCTCCTCCGGCGCCGCGGCGAGCAGGCGCGCAAGGTGCCGCTCGAGCTTGCGGCTCAGCGCGAGCGCGTAGTTCATGTTCGACGCCTTCTTGAAGCGGCCCGCGCGCAAGTAGGTTGTGCCGTCGCCCGTCGCGCTCGCCTCCCCATGCGAGGGCCGCGCGACCCAGCCGATGCCGTGTGTCTCGTAGAATGCGAGACGCTCTGCGCGCTCGCGGTCGGAGAGAGTGCGCAGGCCGTCGTCGTTGACGAAGATCGTGGACGTGCCGCCTTGGCGAGCGTATGTCTGCATGGCTTTTTTGATGGAGGCGATGGAAGGTGTCAGCACATTTTCGAGGCCCTCTTTGTATACGGGCATTTGGATGGTGACGTGCGGCAGGTTGTTGTCGACCTCTTTGTTGGGCCGAGGTTTACAAGCGGAGTAGTACTTGGAGTTTTCGTGATACTGTGCGATGGGTCCGAACGCCATGGTGACGTTCTGCACAATTTGGAGATTGAAGAACTGTTCAAGACAGATGTTTTGTTTAGTGAAAGAAATGTAGTCTGAATAAACAAGAGACACGAACCAGGGAGATGCAGAAAAGTAGGGGAAGGACTGCCGCGAGCGCAAAGTGCGTGAACTTACCGTCTTGCCGCCATTCGACGATCAAAATTTTAATACCGTTACCCACGTAAACTGTACATCCCGTCAGTACCATTGAATCAACAGGAAGGGAAGGTCTTACTGAATGACAGCGCAGCCGCCACCCCATTGTAAAATGGTGCATACAGCATTGCCTTCCTCTTCTCCGGCCCATACTCAAGTCCCATCTCCTCATCCAAACTTTCTTCACTCGACACGGGTTTCTCCTCCACAACCACCACCTTCTTCCCGTACCAATTCCGCTTCACCTTGCGCACAACCCGGCTCTCGCCCGGAAATAGATCCTTTTCCAGGTTCTCTTTCGAGCCGTTCGCGGGGGTCCCAGCAGCCGTGGCGACAGTCATGCGGCGCACGCTGGCGCCGGATGTGCGGGACTGCACACCGACGAGAGAGTGCGCGGAGCTCGTGTCGGCAACGGACACCGGATGCGACGATGCCGAGACGGCCGTCGAGCTGAGCGCGGGCCGGGCGCGCCACAGCAGCCGGATGAGCCGCTCCTCGAAGTCGTTGCACGTCGGGATGATGCTATCGGGGGCTTCCGCCCAGACGACGAGCACACGTTCATCACGCTGCCAAGGTAGGTTAGACGTGCACTTTACTGGAAGCAGAATGAGGACAAGACGCACAATGAACGCCGCGTTTTGCTCCTTGTCAGCTTGCGAGAGCGACAGCATCGTATCGACGATCTGAATACGCGTATTGGAATCGACATAGACGCTCTTGTCCTCCGGGCCTCTGCAAGAACCTGTCAGTACACCGCGGAACAATCCACCTGTGCGATAGCGGAAAGTGATAGGATCTGGAATGCAGAGATAGTAGCACGCCGCTCGATGCCGACTATCTCCGCTGTCAACCCGCTTTGGGATCGTCGGTACCCCCTTCCATGACGACGGCCTCTCTAGCCAAGTCTGGCGCGACTCAGAAACAGTGTTTCTGGCGAGCTCATCTCCTTCACCTCGCGGCCAACACCCATCGATCCGCGCACGGACGCACGGTCTGGTGCACGGCAGCCAACGACAGGCTTCGCAGCTTCGACCTCCCACGCAGTCATCTCCGCGCTACCGAGGTCTTGCCTCACACTGAGCAGTCCCCAGAAACACACCAACGCCAGGCAGAGAACAAGACAGGACGTAGCGAGGACTCACGCTTCACTGACTGCAGCGTGTGCGACTGCACTGCGCACCTTCACCGCGACGATGAGACCGAGCGCGCGCACGGCGCGCTCGAACGGCTCAAGCGCAAGGTTCTCGTAGGGGAAGACACGGTAGGAGCCCGTGTCGTCGCGCAAGCACACACCTGCGGCGATGTCGCGCGCATCGGGGCGGAACCAGGCGTCGCCCTGCGTCTGCTTGAAGATGTAGTGCAGAAGCGCATCGTAGCGGTCGTAGTCCATCGCGTCCGGGGTGCAGGGAGGACGTGGCTACGAGGAGGGGAGAGGAGGCACACGTCGGCGGGGAGGGGAGGAGAGAAGGGAAGGGTGATAGAAGGAGGCTCGTTTCTCGCGAGGGGCGTATAATATTAGTACCCTTTACGCAATGCAGCAGGCGAGGGGAACACGACTCCATTTTGTGGTTAGATAAGTAGATTGTGGAGAGCAGGGATGCCTGGAAAATGAGGAAGAAGAGCGAGGTGGGGGTGTCAGGGGTCCGTGGCGTTGATATGCATGGCAGATTGCACAGGGAGATGCCCGTCCCCGGCGTACCTGAGTTGTGGAGTGGACGAGAAGGCTGTATATGGAGCGGGAGGTGCTCGATGGGAGCTGTAGGATGCTGTTGTTCTTCCTGGAGTTCAGAACTTCCACCGTTGTACATACCAGTGCGCACCGCTCGACTCCTCCCCGGCCCATCGACTTAGAATGACATCGCGCCCCCCTCGACCATGATCCAAACACCCTTTCCCGCTTTCATTCAGGCTAATTCAGCCACCGAATCGTGTTCACAGCGTAATATCAGGGTCACGATGCCATCTTCCTTCACAGATCTTCCCGCGAGCCAGCCTGGCAACAACGGTCGGGTTTCAGCCCAGCGCGACGTCATCCTGGTCCACCGATGACGTCGTGGCGCTGGCGGTCAACGAAAAAACAACAATTTCGGGAGGGGAATCAGAGGAAATCAGATGGCGGAAAATCGGGGGTGCAAGATACGTACATTTCTCAGTATGAGATTCGGGTCTTGAGATGAACGAGCGTTGTGCGCGGTGATGACGATGCGGGCGTGTGGGTCTCGGAAGGTGTCGTAGGCGGACGGAGAGAATTCGGAGGAGTGGTAAAGAAGATCGCTTGGTGACCCGGGAGCGCGGTATAGATGCAGGTGACATCGAGGCGGGCACCACTAGAGCATCAATACTTTGAATCTTCCACTAAACTTCAGGACTAGTGGGACCGACGTGTCGATGATATTCAATATCCAATGGTGATATGGAGTGTAACATACCCATGGCCGTGAATCGAATTGCAAGCGCTCAGGAAGTCGGCATGATGTTGAGCGGCTCGAGCTAGCTCTGGAACCAGTCTTGCATGGTTTTAAGTTACTTTTGTAGGAATGAATCGGTCTACCTCCTAGAGACGCGGGATCTGGTATAGTGGTGTTTGAAGGCTTTAGTTCCACTAAGTACGTGACTCGGACTCGGTACGCCGCGACTCGGAGCAACACGGTAGATGCTGACTAAGAATATATGGGTGTATGACTAAGGAGTCGATGAGGACACACACCTTCACTTTCCGGCGGCACCAGAACTTTGAGGGTTCCATAAGAGTAGCACCATGTAAATATGCAATGAGGTGTTTCGGGGAAAGAGAGATCAAGAGGAGGAGCTCAGAAATTCTGGGGATATAAATACGGGGAGGTTGTGTTTGGTTTTCGTGTGCGGACCAAACAACGCGCTGGTGGCGTTTCTTCGTCACATGACTAACCCAGCTCGCAAACACGGTGTTGCAGCCATGCCTCTGAATCGCTGCTGATTTATTGTTTGTCCAGCACACGGATAACAAACAAAATCCTCCCGTATATATATGCTCAGGCCCTTACTCTTCTCCCGTTCTCCCTTTCCCCCTTACTACCACCACCTAAGCGAGTAAGCTTTTGGCTTCGTCACATACGCTCTTAGTCAGCAACACCTCGGCGGTCCCAGGTCTCTCCTTTGCCCACGATTTCATGCAGACAACGAACTTGGCTTTACTTATTCGATGTGGAACGGGCCAGCGCGCTTCCAGATGCCTTGTATTTCGCACCGCGACAGACTTACAAATCCGGAGGCTTCAGTCTTGAGCCGCAATCGAACGCTGAAAAGTCTCGTGAAGGACGCGGAATTCAGGCCAATTCAGGCCTTCCGGAAGGAGGCACTGAGGTTAGATACTGCAAGGTTGAATACTGTGAGTTTCACATGCGTATATGCGCCCGTACTTGGCTAGTATGAACAAACGTGTCTCGAATCCGGGAAGGTCCTGTATACGGCAACCACAGCTGCCAGCTAGCAGCCTCGTTCTCAGACAAGACCGCAGCAACTTAAGTCTTGCAGGCGCTATCTTGAAGCCCGCCATGATCGCAGGGAACGGCGATGCCGCGGCAGCGAACAAAAATGTGTTCGCCAAGACGTACGTCGTTGCGGCGACACACTGACGTCGTATCGGCCTCCATTCTGTCAGGGTTCATCGAATCCATCTGTCAAGTTGTCGGGCTGGCCAAGGCGGGACCGAGCCCGCGCCTGCAGGTATGTTCCTTCCAAGGTTCTTCGTACCTGCTTTCAAGCGAGCCGACGCGCTTGTACGCCTTCGAATTCGCGAATGTTGCTCAAACTTCCTTTCATAGCGTCGCAACAAACCTCCACGGATGTGATAAGACCCGGTGGAAGCGACTCATGCTTGAACGAGTGTGCCCGTCCGAAGGTCGACTTTTCATCAGTCTCACTCCACATGGGGTTCCCGGGGTCCTTTCACGCCTTATCGCTTATCTCCCGGAAAGGAAACACGTCCCTCCATGTTAAATCCTCCGTTAAATCCACCGACGCTCCCTCCAGTCTTTCTCTTGACCGTCCCAAGTCCTAGTTCATCGCCTCGTGCTGGCTGCACAGGATACATAGGTCTGTCTGTTCACCAGCCAGATTGACTCTGCCACATTATCTCGATAGCTGGATCTAAAAACGAACGCGGGAGATTGTGCCAAACGCCCGGACGCGACGCGCTTGAAGTGGAGTGACGCAAGAGGCACCCCGGTTGCCTGCCTCCAACGGTCCCCAGCCGCGTTTTTTCCATCATAAAGGCCCTTGTGCACGTCCCTTGGCAGGTCTTCCCCCTCCCTCTCCACCAGCGACAATGGCCAGCTACCGTCGCAATCGCTACTCCCACACTGCCGTCCCCCGCCGTTCGAGCACCGACGACGACGATGGCGCCTCTTCCTCCCACCGCCTGTCCGGCCCGCGCCCGTCCTCGCCGCTCTCCCCGCCGCGCCCCGCCTTCTTATCTCAGACGCGTGAGCGCGGTTCTTGGTCCTCGCACGATGCGTCCTCGCTCGACTCCGCGCCTCCGTCAGACTCGGAGCGCGACACTCCTCCAACCATCCACAGCAGTCTCCAGCGCCAGTCCCGCCGCGCATCGGGCGGGGCATATGCACCCGTGGACACAGAAACGCCCCCGGCCTCTGCTTCTATCCTGTCTCCGTCTCAATCGCTGCGCTCGGCCACTGCGCTTCCTCCCGCGCCGACGCAGTACAGCGACGACCCGACTTCCGTCACCCCGCGCTCGTCGCGTGCCCCGCCATCTGCTTACCCCTTCCCGTTCCAGGCGTACCCCGGTAATCCCGACCCTGGGATGTCGATCCCCGGGCTAGGGTTGAAGTCGCGGCGCACGTCGATGGAGTCACTCAATGCCGCGCCACGCCGCCCGACATCTGCGTCCGGCACATACGCGCCTGTGCGTACAAGCGTGGAGGCGTCCGGCTCTGTCGAGGGCGGCGACCTCGAGCGGCCGTACGCGCCGTTCATGGCGGGCGGCGCGGGCGGCGTGTATCGCCAGCCGGAGAGCCGCGGGAGCACCCACAGCTTCCGCGCACCGTTCTTAAGCCCTGCATCGCGTCCGTCCAGCGTGTGGTCGCCGCCATCCCACGCCTCCGCGTCGTACCCCATGTTGCCAGCGTCTCCGAACATTACGGCATCGCAGTACGAGCCGCTGAAGTCGAAGCCCCCGTTGCCGAGCACGCTACTGAATGAGAAGCTCGCAAAGGAGGACAAACCGTGGCTTGTGCAGAAACAGGACCGGCGCACACGCGGCAGCTGGTGGGTTACCATGCTGACGTTCTTCATTGGCGTCGGTGTTGCGGGTGTACTGTGCTGGCGCGGGTATGTGAGTGCAGGGAACGAAATGATCCCTGACAAAAATCTCTGTTTCGTCATGGAGGACGACTTTGATACATTGGATGTGGATAATGGAGGGACCTGGGCCCGCGATGTCGAGATGAGCGGATTCGGGTTAGTCACCTGTTATACCTGTTGCATTTTTGGAACCCTGCTAACGGCCGATGCAGGAACGGCGAGTTCGAGATGGCGACGGCAGAGAGTGGCAACCTCTACACACGCAACTCCCAGCTGTACATCATGCCGACGTACACCTCCGACGCTCTCTCCAGCCCCGGCATGGTCCTGAACGGCGGGAACTACACGCTGAAGGGTTGCACGACCACCAAAACCAACGCCTCCGCCTGCTCTGCGAGCTCGAACTCTAAAACAGGCGCGACGATTCCTCCCGTGATGAGCGCTCGTATCAACACCAAGGCGAGCTACAGCATCCAGTTCGGCAAAGTCGAGGTCGTCGCGAAGCTGCCGCGCGGCGACTGGCTATGGCCTGCCATCTGGATGCTGCCGGTGGACAACAAGTACGGAGCGTGGCCGCTGAGCGGCGAGATCGACCTCATGGAGGCGCGGGGTAACATGCCTACGTACCCCGCGCAAGGCAACAACTTCGCGCGTGCGTCGCTCGCGTGGGGCCCGCTGCCCGGGCTCGTCGCGCGCGCGTATGGCTGGCAGTCACAGAAGCGCTCGAACTACGCGCAGGGCTTCCACACGTACACGCTCGAGTGGACCCCGGACTTCATGAAGGTGTACGTCGACTCGCGGCTGCAGGCGATGCTCGACCTGAAGGTGAACTCGAAGGCCGCGAGCGAAGGCGGGTACTTCTGGCACCGCGGCGGCTTCCCTGTGACGGCCCAGAACAACAGTGCGACGCCCATTGTAGTGCCGAATCCGTGGGCGGGCGCGAGTGAAGCGGCACCGTTCGATCAGAGTGCGCGGTCTTACCCTTTTTGGGGGGTGTGAAGAGTACTAATGGGTGCTACTCAGGCTTCTACTTGATCATCTCTCTTGCGGCGGGCGGGACTAGCGGGTGGTTCCCGGACAACAAGGGAGGGAAGATGTGGTACGACGGCTCTGCAAGTGCGTGCTTCTGGCTTATCAGGATTTGTCGGTGCGCTGACGGAGATTACTTGTTGACAGGCGCAATGCGCGACTTCGCGTCACATCAGGACGAGTGGAGCGCGACGTGGCCCTCGAGCGATGATGACCGCGCGTTCCGGATCGACTCGGTGAAAATGTGGAAGCTCTGCTAGACGGACTCGGAGGATAATCGCTATTATGTTGTTTTTCTGTTACTGATACCTCTGCACACACACACGGACACGCATACCCTCCACGGACTCGGTGACCCACTGACTTACTGTACTTATCTTGCTCTAGACTGACAAGACTCTACTAGCCCGCGACGACGATATACGGTGTCCTTCTTCGTCTACCCTCTACTTCGATCGCCTTGACAGCGCCCCCATCCACGTATTTTGTAGCACATGCCGACTGGCTTGTTTGTGAAGTATCCCCTACCTGCTTTTGGCGCCACAATAGAATGAATGCACATGGTTTCTGCGAAGCGCACCGGCGCGTACGCCTGCCCGAGAAGCCAAGGACGCGAGGGCAACTCGACTTTCGCAGGCTCGCGGGACCCGGTGCACCGTGTCTTGTGAACAACACATACGGAATGGATATGTACAGTGATACAGGAAGAATCTCGCCGTACGTAACTCGACACCAGACACACTCCGCACATGGGGGATTTGCTGGGGTTGGCATGGGGCGACTCCACGCGCGGCCAGTAGTGAGGCTTCCCCCGCGTGGCAAGTAATTCCACTGGCGGCTCGGGCGATCCGGGTCTGGCAGCCTGCTCCAGTGGAGGCTTGGAGTGGGCGGGGCGTGCGGAGGCGGGGGAGGGCGGGGCACATATTATTGGTTAAATATCGGGGTCTGTTGGAGTAGCGGGACGCGGTTGATCACAGGTACAGAACGAAGCGCGCACAGCCTGCTCGGCCGGGGACGTGCTGTGTAGATTGTCCTCGACCTCGGCCGCCAGCAGGAGTCGCTAGGTGGCTCGAGTGTAGAGGAAAATCGTATATCCGCTGGAGATGGAGAGGCGTAGGTAGAGGATGGAGTGTGCTGTGCGTTGGCACTTCTTGACAGAGATTGGTCCGCTCAGTCAGCCGTGGAAGTGTGCGCGAACGATCGGGCGTTGTTGCGATCGGGGATAGAGAATTGGCCTCTGGGGTGATTTGCTGGTGTGCTGTGCAAACGCTGCCCACAGTATACATTTCGGTGGGGAAGTAGGAAATATCTTGCTGTTGCGGGTCCGATGGTGCAGCTAGAGTATAGGCAAGGCGCGTGCATGCGGTGGGGGTGGGACATGAACATCATCCGAGTCGAAGATGGCGGCGTTAGGTCGAAGGATCAGATTTGAAAATTAAGCACCTGTCTCTGAAGCTGCATCCGGCTGCAGGGACGCGGCAGGGACCATGCAGTGCTGGACGTGGCCGCCGTGAAAAAGCAGCTGTTTGTCAACTCGTACGACTTGTCGCCACCGGTGGGTGCTGCAGTGTGCGGGTACGCTGCTAGATATCGGCCGCCGTGGGCGTTTCAGTGGAGAGATAGCAAAAAGAAATCGTACGACTTATGTTCTCCCCCACGATGATTGTCTGGCTTGTGGCTTGAGATGGTAGAGTACTAGACATCGGATGTTCAAGGGGCTTTGTTGTCCTGCGCATCAGACGACCGACGGAGTCGAAATGCGAAAAAAAGGGGAGATGGGAATCTCATGGAATGATGATGCCGGGAGATGGTGCCCTATTGTGAGGTTCAAGGTGGGGTACCGTATGAAATCTTACGACTTGCAATCCCGGGGGAAGTACATACATGGTGCCTGCGGGGAGCCCAAGTGGCCGCTAATCTCATTGCAAGTGAACAGAGAGCTTACGCACGCGAACGTAGGACCAAGGATGACACGATCTGGCGGAAAGCGCCTGGAAGGTCTGGTGAGAATCCGCCGTTCTTGCGGTACATCAACGTTGCAACGACATATTCCACCGAATTCCATGGAGAATTTCCAGAAACCCCAGAGCCATACGTGATACCGGGACACAAAGCCCTATTTGTTCGCCTGTCGTCTCCAAAGAGTTCCACGGACGTACGGATAGACCCTGAAAGAAAAAAGGTAAGCCGTATACAGACGCAACCAATTGAAACAAGTGCTCTGGGAAAGGAGGCCATCAGTTCAATCCATTTATGAGCACATGTGGCGAGTCAGAATGGAAGAGAACCCACTCAGAGCCCACGCCCGCAGAGCACAAGGCGATCAACCGCGCTACTACAATTTCATTACACGGAGAAGCCGGGATGCAAATGTACGGGAGCTTTTGCATCAAGCAGCACGCGAATGACCAGGGCTGCCGTATTTGCTACCACAAATCCGACACGTCGCAGGCGTTTCAATGCATCTCCATTGCGTAGTCGTTTTTTGTGGTAATGGATAAACGGCAGATGTCCAAAGGACCTAATAAGTGCGTCTGGTGAACATGCATATCAGCAGTCTCTAGGAAGAAGATAAATCGAATCAGACGTGTGCCAGAATATGATCGCTCCAGTTTGGGTTACAGGTCGATGCAGATGGTGGAAGCTGGCGCGTCCAGGGCAATTCTCGACAATCTCGAGCTCTCCCCGATTTGAGGCGCATGACTCATCCGACACGATATCAGTGGGCAGTTGGAGGATGAGTGCTTGCCCTAGTCAAGACCTGGTAAATATGCGGTTAGCATACTCGGGTATTTCAGTGTCCAATCCAGTACTTTACTTAGTCTTTCAGTGAGTACTTAGGACTGAACTCGCTGGAGTATTTGAGTTGGACGAAGAGAACAGAAAACCCGGAAATTGCCGGACTGCTTCCGTCGGGAATAATAATGGCAAATCTTGCGCGAATTTCTTGAATTTCGACTTGAACCGCTCAATGGTTCTAGTGACTGTTCTCTGCCGCTCTGCGTCTTCAGTACCCAATTCTCACCATCGATTTGTTTTCGAGAAGTCTTCGAAGAGATGAAGAACCATGGAGCGGATGGAAATCGGTGCGTGAATTGTCTTGTACTCGACTTCAGTTTCGCTCAAGTTCGATTACCCGATTGTCCTCGCGCAGTGCGAAGGGATTCTGGTCGAGGACACTCCATTCACGGCTCTCCACGTGTAATTCTCTCCCCCAGGCAAATCATGAACCAGGCCAACTCGCCAATCTGCGTACGTTTATGCTTGCTGAGCGAGCGGATATGGCCGCAGCGCTAAACTCGCTTGATGTCCACATCAACGCGCTCTCGCCCATATCGCGTCTTCCCTCGGAGATTCTCGCCCATATATTTCTCTACTGTGCAGCGGAGAGCACAACCTGGTGGAAGAATGGTATATGGAAGGGATGGGCGGCCGTGACCCATGTGTGTCGTTGGTGGAGGCATGTCGCGCTCGGCAATCCGAGGTTATGGAGGCATATCGACCTCCCTCTCAGTAAACCCTGGGCCCAAGAGATGATCTCCCGTGCGAAGTCGGCGGGCGTCGTGGTCTCCTGGATTCGACAATCTCCTTCAACTAGTACTCGGCCGCCGAGTCGCACATGGGACCTTACCCTCGACAAGCTCGAGGGGATACAGGAACTGCACCTCGATTATTTCGATGGAAAATCTAAAAGTATTGAAGCTGTCTTGGAGCTCCCGGCTCCTAACTTGGAAGTCGTGGAAATTTCTTGCGACCCTCCTGTGCAGGTCCCCACCAACTTGTTCGGCGGAATCGTCCCTCGTCTTCGCAGCCTGTCGATTCGAGGATGCCTAGCGTTTCCATGGTCCTCACCCGCTTTACGCAATATTGTTAATTTGACCGTGGGGAAGGGTAGACGGTTCAATTATCCGACGCGAGCAGATCTGTTCGGTGCGCTGCAGACCATGCCGGCGCTGGAGAAGTTAGTGCTCATCAAGTGCCTTCCCTCGCTGTCCCAGACCTCAGCTAGCCCATCCTCCCCTGTCGTCACACTCCCTCATCTCCAGTACCTCGAGCTAGTCGGAAAGCTTGCGGCCTGCGTGGACCTCTTCCAACACATCGTCATCCCCGACACTGGCATCAAGCTGCGACTGGAATGCACGAACAACGGCCCCGCGACCGACTATGCCATTCTCTTCCCTCTCATTGCTACAGCAAGCGGAGGAACGCCGCTCCCGCTTACCCGCTTGGAGATAGACGCATTCTCGAGTCATAAACTGACACTAGCCGGCCGTCGGTCACCATATATGGACCGCGTGTTGGAATCGATGGGTCCTGATGGTGCTGACCTGGAGTTGGACCTGGAGTGGCGCGTGAGCAGGCCGTGGAGTTTGGTGGACCTTCTGCACGCCTTTTGCGAGATGCTTAGCGTGGCGGACCTGCGCGCCGTCTCTCTGGACATCGCGGAGTCCGAAGCCACAACGCCCATACCTGTGCACAAATTCGAATATCTCGATTGGTTGCGAGTGCTCGCGTCGGCGAACAACCTGCTGCTTGTAGAGACGTGTGGTAGAGCGGGACATTCGCTCTGCCAAGCGCTCGCGCGGACTTCGCAGGACGGTGCGCACTGGCAGCGGCCGGAGCCAGGTGTGCCAGACGGCACCTTCTTTCTTCCGAAGCTGGTTACTCTCAAGCTATACAATGTCCCCCTCTCTCGCGTCATTCTCGAAGAGCGTCTCACATTCCGCAAGTTTCTGCCAAGGTTGCTGCAAACGCGGGTCGCGGCGGGGCTGCCGCGCGTGAGTCTCGAGCTCAGTCTTTGTTCGCAGAGGATGGAGGAGGAGCTGAAAGGTACTGTGCGGGCCTTGTGTGGACTGTTTGAGGCAGACTCGGAAGTCGATCACAGTGGTAGTGACGAAGAATGACGATTTTTTGCTGCGCTACTTGCGAAGCAAGATCATAGCGAAAATACCTTGACGTTAGAGAACAAATTCACGTTCATGGTCCCCGAGAGGCATGCGGGACATGATTGGGACACTACGTCGATCTGATCCAGCTGGGAGAGACTCACCACAGGACCCGCGTTCTTGGTCACAGAGTGCAACAACATCACTCGCTCGTAGGCGCTTTCCGGGATTGGTGGGAGTGGCTTGGATATTCCGTACTGCTATTTTTTGGTCACCCTAATTTGCCATGATCTTTTCTGCATTGGAAAAACTTCCTGGTCTCATGGAGTCTTTGCAACACTCAATTTGGAAGTCTATCGACAGACCCGAGATGGTCACAGCGGCAGTGAAAATGATAAATAACCGATTGCGAGTTTTCAAGTTGGTCTACTCTGCAGTGGGCCGGAGTGAAGACCGTGGGAAATCCAGGTACGCCGCGTCCTCAGCTCGACCTTCAAGCGCTTCCAGTCAAGCAAAACACCGTATCATACTTAGCGTTCCATCATCTCCTTAGTTTCTCCCATCTCTACCTTCAAAGACAACTGGATTCTCTCATAGAATACCCTTTTGATCAGATTCACGCACACGCGAAAAGGGCCAACGACATGCACGCGTGTCGCGGCACAGGCGGCACGGGCCTTGCGCCATGGTAGCATCCCGACATCATCCCCCTGTCGGCGTTTAGGCCTTTACGAATGGCGGGCACACTCGGCGTTACTGCTGAACAATCGTCGAGTTCCTGGCTTACGTGTTCTAGACTCAACGGCATGAGTTGACGACAAGTCCGCCTTTCCGTCGGCCAGGCCCGACGGAAAGCATGGTTCATACCGGTGGATGGGCACAACAGGGGTGCGTCTTCAAGCATCAATGTTTTCATCGGTGATTCACATACTGAGATTACAACACCAATAGTGGCTTCCATGACATTGACGAGATCGACGTGTTCCTTCGGCACCGCAGGCATATATAAGTCGAAGATGAGGGCGCAACGAAACACACTTGTTGAAGACAATCCGAGACTTTTAACAGCCAACACATCGCAGCGACATGGAAACCACTGGCCTCAACATCGCTGGGGCTACTGTCCAGGCGGAGTACGTATAGTTTGATACTGAATCAACTTACCAACTAACAGCTTTTCCTTCCCCTACTCTCAAGGACTGCCTTTGGTATCGAGCTCGCAAAAATCGTCGGCTTGGACGAAGATATTCCTGGAATCACTACCCACGACGGGTCAGTACCTCCAGCTAATTAGCATTATCTGACGCTGATATCCCTGTCAGTGTCTACCCGTTCATCGACCCCGCGCCACTCTTCGCCGCGCACACCTGCGCGTCGAAGGTCGTGCTTGTCACCGGTGCTTCGCGCGGTATTGGGGTGCCCATCGCGCAGCACTTTGCGCGTGCCGGCGCGTCACTTGCGCTTGTCGCGCGCAACCAGGCGCTGCTTGACACCGTCAAGGCAGGAATCGAGGCGGACGTGCCTGGCACGCAGGTCTTGACGTTCGCGCTCGACGTTCGCGACACTGCACAGGTCGAGGCTGCGGTTGCCGGCACGGTCAAGCACTTCGGGCGGCTCGACGTGCTTGTTGCGAACGCCGGTGTCATGCAACCCTTCGGCACACGTGTGTTATGTTATTGCCTGCCTCGTGATTTCTGCTAATCGGTAATGAGTTGTTTACAGGCCTCGCTGAGGTGAACCCAGCCACATGGTGGAACACCATCGAGATCAACCTCCGTGGAGTCTACAATTTCATCCAGTGTGCACAGCCGTTGTCCGCAGTCTTCTCGGATCTCACGCCGTTTCATTCCAGCTTCGCCATCCCGCATCTGCGTAAGTCGGCTGGCTATGCCATCGCCCTCTCCTCTGCTGGCGGACACTTGCGCATACCGACGGGCAGCGACTACGGTATCTCGAAGCACGCTCTCGATCGCCTCGTCGAATTTGTCACGATCGGTACGCTCCTTCTTTCATTGCCTTCCCTTCGATTCCACCGCTTTCCCGTGCTCACAAGCTGCATTCAGAGTATCCTGAGGTGAAGTCTTTTGCGGTCCATCCTGGGAGCGTCCCGACCGACATGGCCCTGGGTTCGGGTGCGCCCGTATCCTTCGACACGAAGCCCGAGTTGAGCGCAGCTACGGTACTCTACCTTTCCACAGGAAAGGCCGACTGGCTCAACGGGCGGTGCGTTTGCTCACTTACCCCCTGTGCTGGATACTGATGTACCGGAATGGATCACTTTTAGATACGTCTCGGCGCAGTGGGACTTAGGAGAAGTCGAGGAGAAGTATAAGGCCACTATTTTGGAGAAGAACGCGCTCGTGCAGAAATTGGCGCTTCCATAGGCATCGGCCACATTTATTCATGCTATAAATAGCTTTAGGAGTGTAGACTTCTGGCAATCAGAATGTCTACCTGTACTCCATGCACATATGCATAGTTGACAACTGCTAGCGTACACTGATCTCGTCCGCCGGACCCGACTGGGCAGTTCAAGTTCAATCTTGACGCGCCACGTCGCGACGCGTATCACAATCATGTGACCGCGAAGGAGGATCACGTGCTCGCCGAGACAGCACAATATCTCAGACTTTGTAACTTGTGTTACTACTATTCTCTACGCCTTCGGTGCCCATATATCACCATCGGTTCATCTCTGACAAGTCTTGGGCAGGATGGAGGACGGTGGTGCTGACGGGAATCGGTGCGTGGATCATCTCGTCCTCATGTGCCACCTCACTGATGTACCTCGCGCAGTTTGGAAGACGTTTGGTCCCGTACACTCCGTTCACGGCTCTCCATGCATGACTCTGTCCACGATACACGTCGAGAACGAGAGCTGCGCGATAGTACGCGCATCTTTATGCTTGCTGAGCGAGCCGACATGGTCGCAGCCCTACACTCGCTAGACGTCCGCATCAACGCGCTCTCGCCAATGTCGCGTCTGCCCCCGGAGCTCCTCGTCCATATATTCTCATACTGTATCGCGGAAAGCAGAACTTGGCAGAAGAAGAATATCGGGATGGGTTGGGCCACTGTAACCCATGTATGTCGCTGGTGGAGGCAGGTCGCGCTCTGCAACCCGATTTTGTGGAAGCACGTCTACTTTCCTCTCAACAAATCATGGGCCCAAGAAGTGATGTCCCGCGCGAAGTCAGCAGGTGTTGTGGTCTCTTGGATTCAACAACCTGAGACGACTCAGCCAAAGCGTCCCACATCGGACCTTGCGCTCGACAAACTGGACGGGATAGAACAGCTTCGCCTGAATACATTCGATGGAACGCTCAACGACATTGAAGCTATTTTGCAGCTCTCAGCTCCTATCTTGGAGGTCGTGGACATATCCTGCAGCCCCCGTGCTCTGCGGGTCCCCACCAATCTCTTTGGCGGAGACGCGCCTCGTCTCCGCAGCCTATCAATTCGAGGATGCCTAGAGTTCCCATGGACCGCGCCTGCTCTTTGCAACATCGTCAATTTAACAGTGGGGAAGGGTAACGGGTTCATCAATCCGACCCGGGCAGATTTACTCGGTGCGCTGCAGACTATGCAGGCCCTGGAGCAGCTAGCGCTCATCAAGTGCCTTCCCTCGGTGTCACATGCTAGTTCATCTTCCTTGATTATCGCTCTTCCTCATCTTCAATATCTTGAGCTAGACGAAAGACTCATGCGCTGCGTGGACTTCTTGCAGCACATCCGTATGCCCGCCACTGGCATCAAGCTGCGACTACATTCCACACACAATGGTCCCGCAACAGACTACCTCCTTCTTTTCCCTCTCATCACTGCAGCAGGTGGACGAACACCGTCGCCATTTACCACCCTTTCGATAGACGCGCAGTCGAGAAGGAACCTGGCGCTGGAAGGCAACCGGTCACCATTTGTGGACTTTGAGCCCTGGAGATCGACGGGTCCTGATGGCGCCGACCTGCAGTTAGACGTGGAGTGGCGCTTGGATATGGGATGGAACACGGTGGATCTGTTGCACGTCTTCTGTGAGACATTTTCCGTGACGGACCTGCAGAAATTCTATCTAGACGTCGTGGATTACGAACCCGAACCGCACTCCCCCGCGCAGAAGTTCGAGTACACCGACTGGTTGCGAGTGCTCGGTTCCGCGAAGGATCTGTGGCATTTGGAGACGTGGGGCCATCCAGGGCCCGCTCTCTGCCAGGCGCTCGCGCAGACCTCGCTCGACGGTGAGCACTGGCAAAGGTCGGAACCAGGGGCGCCGGGCGAGGCCTTCTTCCTACCGAACCTGGAAACGCTCAAGCTGTACACCAGCCGCCTCGCCCATGTCTTCCCCGAGGAGCAGCTCACGCTACGCAAGTTCCTCCCGAGGTTGCTGCAGATGCGGGTCGGGGCGGGACTGCCACGCATGGGTCTAGAGCTGAGCGTATATTCGCAGAGGATGGAGGAGGAGCTGCAGGGCGTCGTGGAGTCCTTGGATTCGTTGCAGGACGCAGATCCAGAATATGACCATAGCGGTAGTGACCCGGAATGACAATTGTTGCCGTGCTGGTTGACGAGAGCATGATAGCAAAGTTGCCTTGACATTAAATGCACACCACCGTTGAAGCGAGAGAATCACTTATATGTAAAATAGCGAAAATTTGTTACAACATCATAACAGGATACGGTGTCAAGTACTGTCTCCTGGACAGGACAGTGCGGCGTCAATCAGCATCTAAATGGGTATCACCACGAGCGTGTATTGGGGACCGTCTCTAAGCCCCGCGACGCCAACCTCTGAATCGACAACATGTCTAAGTAATCACTGAGAGACAGACATCAACATCGTCCACTATTCTGCGAGATAACATAGAATTTACTCACGGCATAACCAAAGGCCTCGACAAAGAGGCTGATGCTCGGCCCGCCCCGCAATACGCTCATCGGCCCTGCAGCAGACGAGCGCAATGCCTTCCGAACGTCAGCAGACAAGCCCGCTGGACCGCACACTGGGTGACCAGACATAAATAACTTCTCGACGAGACTCCGGAAAATGCTGCTCACCGTTGACAGTCATGTCGCCCATCGCGAGCGAGGCTGCCTCTTCAATGATGGCTTGGACATTCGGCCGACAGTACTCGAGGCGCGTCCTGGGAAGCTGCACGATCTTGTCTGTGTCGTCGCTTGCCTTGGAGGGCGAGCCGACGCTCTCCTTGGAGCCTTCCGGCGATGCACGGAGGGATTCGACGCCGGTCGAGGTTACATGGATGCGGACGTCGATGTTGATCCCAGGAAGCTCTTGCCAGAGTGAGTCGAGGAGGTCTTGGTACACAAGGTTGACGTGATCTAAGGACTACAAATTCAGCCATTGTGAGTGTGCCGTGGATCGAAAGAGACTCGCCGAGATCGCGGATAGACCACACGAAGATGATGTTCCGGGCAGCAGCGGCTTGCACGCGTGCGCGGCTGTGAGAGACTATGTTAAGCTCACGAAACGACGACTAAGGAAGATAGCATACTGGAGGAGGTCGACGAAAAGGGGATTGGTGAATGTCACGCCAGAGCCACCTGTGTGATAAGACATCAAGAGAAAATCTGTGTTGATGAGATCATGAGACATACCAGCAAAAAACACGACCGTATCAAAGGTGGAGAGGTTCGGCGGGGCACCGTACGGCCCATCAACAAAGATCTTGAGCGTGCCATCTGTCTTTGCGATCTTATTGAGGCGCTTAGTGAACCCTTCCCGTGCCTTCACGATGAATACGAGGTCCTTGCCATGGGACGCCGGTACAATCTGGCCACTGCTGTTCGATTCCTTCTCGGTGAAGTCTGCAGCCTCGTCATGTTGCAGATGGTCTAAATCGGCATTGGCGATGGTGAACGGATGTGACTCAAATGGTATGGTGGACACTTCTGGCATGGTAAGGAACGCGCTCTGTCCGGGCGACCAGTGCAGATGGTTGGGGCGGCGGAACCGGATGCGCACGAAGCCTGAAGCAACAACATCGGCAGTAGCATTGAATGTGCCCAGGCCGGTGCTAAATCCGAGATACGAATGGTTGAAGATGACGAGACGAATTATGCGGATGGCACGGTCGAATCCCCAGAGAACGAATGAAGGCCAGATGTAGTAGTCAACTCTGTCGAGGTTGGTTAGTGGAATAAACAATCTGCACAGCCGTGCGACGTACTCAAAGTGCTTCGTGTGGAAGTAGGCTCCGACAAGCATGATGCTAGAAAAGAAACGCACATGAGTAAAGCTGGTCATATAACTTTAACTTCAAAAAAAAGAGTCGCACAGGATCAGGCAGAAGTGAGCAATGACGAAGAATTCGTATCCCAACTGGCGAGCAGGGCGGATGGACACTAGGAGCAGAACGGAGAAGGCGACTATCGCCGTAATTGCAGCCCTGATGTAGTTCTCCGACAATTCCACAGCTATGCTGGCGGTGAAGAGAGGTCAGCGTACTGCGGTGCAGCATTTGATTCCAATCGGCGACTAACCCAGACTTGATCTGCAGTCGAAATTTGGTGATCGACATCTTTTATACAGAGTAGTAATTGGACATGCCTTTCCGCCAGCGTGGAGCCATAACAAGACGCACACGGTGCGAGCACACATCCTATGCAGGTAATTCAACTGGTGAAGAAGTCAGCATCTCTCCGCTATAGCCCGTCTTGGTCCGATAACACACCTTCTCGAAGCTGATGCCTGTGATGACTAGGTAGGGTTAAAAATAAGTGGGGAAAGCAGCGGGGAAAGGAGATTCCGAAATGCTCACAGGCGATGATGTTGTTCCTCATGCCAAGAGCGACGATGAGGGGCATCTGGACGGCCGCAATGTCGCCTGCTCTACTGGACCAATAAGAGATATCGAACTTATGGCCTTCCAAATCCGTCGCTACAAGTATGGAGAATGGTTAGCCCCGTATAAGAAAACCTAGGAAAGGTTTACATACTGTTGATTAAGGTCCACGTCAAGAGGATGACGATATATGTAGCGGTCAAGAACAACTCGGCGACGTTGATCGAATAGCCCCTCCCCAGGTCTATGACAGAGCGGAAGGCGACGACACGCCAGGCATTGACAAGCGCGAGAGGGAGACGTCTCAGCGGCAGTGCTCTACTCTGGCGCGGCAAGTGCCCCTCGGCGTCCTGACGGATCACCCTGCGCCGCTTGCCAAGGCCTGACAAGATAGTCATGATATTACTGACCATGACAAGGAAAATGAAGCACCCAATGGAGTACCACACTTCCTTGGGGTACTCCGTCACCCTCCTCTTGCGAGCAATGCGGTCAGAATTGACAGGAGAAGCCGCCGCCAGAACGGGCCGGAGGATGGAAGAGGTATCGAACATGTGCGACGGGGAGGAGAAGGGGAAGGGGGACTGTGAACTCTTCGACTGGGAAGTGCGGCCACAAGTCACTCTTATACTCGGTCATAGTCAGTCCAGAAGGGGAGCATGGTGGCCTCGGGAGATTACTGATCATGATGGTAATTCGGCTGCCACGATGAACAAATTCACGCACCGTCAACTCACCCGTGCTCATCGCCGGGCTTCCATGCAACTTGAATGCACGGATACTAGTACCACTGGCTGTCTGACAAGTAAATTTGCTGTCATCAGATCGAGAATCTTCCGGGAGTTGTACGGATGCCGCCGATGTTTGGCATCCAGTTGTGTTAGATAGCTGGGGTTAACCATGCTGACGGGACGAGCAAGCATGAGCATCCATGGGACGTATGTCCCAAAAGGGGCTTCGGATGCTCAGCGCCAACGACGACACGACACCGCCCTGTCGACGAATTCTATTAGTGATGCTTCTTGAGTTTCGCCCGGAGAACAGTAGGATAGGAACACAGAGGCAAGATGCCTGATCAAATCTCCACCTGTCTCTACTTCGCCTTTCTGTATGCAATCACACCGACTTCCGGCTATACACGGGCGGTCATCTTGGTGGAAAAGGTCGAACCTACCGCTGCGTCTCCGCTCCAGTCGCGTAGCATCTTCCTGCTAACTGAACGGCAGATGAACAATTGCGTGCGCATATACGGGGTCAATAACCTAGGTCTGCGAAATAAGACGAGAGGAGACGAACCATTAGAAGATTTTCGACCCCAACCTGCGCGTAGAATGTGGCACTGACCATTAGAGGGAACTCCAAACGCACCATACAAATTGTGCGCTATCGATTAGTGTCGAGCTTCGACGTAGACGACAATTCACTAGCGGCGTTGTGATAGCATGCCGGGATCTGCTACAGTGCGGCCACTTCTCGAAAATCACAAGGGAATCACCGACACCCTCGGACGATATCCCCGATGCCTACTCGGATAGTATAGCTAGATTCAGCTCTGCTGATATGCAGACTACAGGTATCTAGAGCCATCGCCGTACTCACCTCACGTGTCGCCCCAGCAGAATCCGCAGGATTGAGATAATGACGTTCATTCGATATGATCCATCCGCACAACTGAAACGAGAATAGTGACACGGGTAAGGCTTGAGCTATGTGCTCCGCACTATGTCCATGCGCGTCGGTCTTCTCGGAGACTAAACGGGGGCTTGTAAGCGGTGAATATTCAAATAACGAGTGAGGCGGCGGAAGCAGAGCGACAATCTAGAGATGTCGCAATCCCCATTCAATAATCACAATGGATTTGTAATCACAGATACAGAACCCGTGGGAAGTGCGACGCTCCGAGGTCCGGTTTTGATAGAAAGTAATGGTGATCTCACTCTGCACATGCAGAGAGGTCGATACCGTACGTTCCCGGATAGGGAACTCACGAGATATATGGCCACTACATGGCCGATGCGCAATCGTATGCGACTATGTCTTTACTTCCACATGCACACTGCACAGCCATTAGCTCAGTTGACAACATACGATACGACAAGCTCACAGACTACGCGGGGAAGGCTCTCCAGTCTTCCATGCGGACAGCGCTGCTTGTACACGCACGTACGTCCGACACGTCCGGAGAGGAAGAGGAGGTAAGTTAGCGTCGTGGCCACTCAGCAACTCAAATCTGCGACGACGAATTGACAAATCGTTCCAAATTGCGGGGACCTGCAGGTAACCTGGAGAGGACGGTTAGTCTAGTAAGAGGAGAGCAGGGACTCGGAAGAGCCTGCCATGGCCAGTCACCGGTGGCTCGCGAGTTGCCGCTCGACTCCGACTCGGTGACCGTGCTTATGCAAGAATAAGCGCCGAGTCGTCTGCTGAGCGCTAATTGTATAATTACTCGGTCAATAACACTAGTACTGTCACCGTAAAAGTCCTAGTCAACTACCACGATTGGGCACATGCACATGATGCAGCGCGAGCGCTGTCACTGTTTCTTCAGTCCGCCTCGCAAAAAAAGAAGGTAACGAACGACCTGGACTACTTGATTGACACACATTTCTCGTATTGGCGAGATACAAGACAACAGCGGGCACTATGATACAAGCACACATTTACTGAATCCTACCACATTTCCGACGTTTCACGAGCAATCTTCCCTTCAAAACTACTTAGAACACGTTCGGGTTGACGGCAATGGCGTATTCAAAGGTCGAGTTCGACACATCTTCCACGACCTAGAATTGGTCAGGACAATCACACCGCATGGTAGATCAGAAAAGGACACACCTTGTTGTTTGTCAACGTGGTCTGAGAATCAGAATTGTCAGAAGGGGGCAGGAGACGACATCACGGGCGCGCCCACCTGATAAATGACGACACTGCACATCCCATTCTGTGCACCTCCCTTTCCATAGCTCCCGTGGGACAACTGGATATCGACAGGAGACCCGTCGTTCTCGATGATGAAACTGACAATATAATTCCTGTGAGCACACAATGACGTCACCAGAGTCAAAGCCGCCGGCTGCTTACTCGATTGAGACGTCCCTCTCATATGCACCCGAATACTCTCTGCCCCAACGAATCTTGGTCTCGTTGAACACCTGCATGTCGGTTGCCGGGAGCGGGGAACCCTCGTGGTCGTGAAGGATGAACGCGCTCGGCGTCAAGAGGCCAATCTCACCCCAGTCGGAGCTGATGGTGAAGCGGCACTTTGTGCGGTGCGTCCTCGGGTGCGCGACGATCCAGGCGAAGGCGCTCTGGACGTCGTCGGCGCGGTCCCTCACTTCGGAGTCGGAGGCCATCGACATGAGGTTCCAGATCTCCATCAGGGACAGAGACATCACGTCCGGCGTGTTGCGGGCAGTATTGGCCCAGGTCGTGAACCGCGTGAAGACGTGCTCGTCCTGCGGCTGAGTCGCCAACTGTCCCGCAATCGCGGGGTCTCCGCCGAAGCAGCTGACCTGTCGTAATAGAGTTTCAGTTAGGCGGTATTTCTCTAGGTAAGACGAGGTAAGCTAACGGTCTTCTGCATGAATCCCTGCATATCAAGAATGTGCGTCAGCAAAAAATAAAGCGAAGAGAACCATAGACTGACCGAAAATTGCTTGTACTCGTCGGAGGACTTGATACTCAAATCGAAATTGCCACTGGCTACAAGACCGTTAAACGCAGCTGCGACGTTCACGCTCCAGTTTTTATTGACAGATGAGTTTTCGTTTGAAGCCCAGACATTCTGCATCACAGCGTAGACATGAGTGAGGAGCGCGGAAGGTGATAGTAAGCAAGACATACAAGCTGGAAGCGTGCCCCGTAAGTGCAACCGATGATGACATGAGTGCCTGCGTTCTGGAAGAACCTTCTATACGCATCGAGGTTGGCAGCATTGCTCGGATCGAATGGCGCGAGCGCATGGGTCAGAACCTTCAGCTTCGGGGACGAGATACTGGACATATAGTCTTCAAAAGTGACCGTGAAGAGTGTCGAGTCATACGCAAAGATAGCGTATTGGTACTTCTGCTGGAATGTCTTAGCAATTGAGTAAGAGGCGTCAACCGATCCAGAGACAGCCATGTATTTCGCAGAGATGTCGCTGTTGACCTCGAAATCACTGGCCGCGTCCGATCCTTTCTCATAAGATCGGTAGGAAGCTGTAGGGGAACGACCTGTTGAGAATAACGACGAAGAAAAGAGCAAACGAGACACCGACAAGTTCCGGAGGTGACGTCGTCCGCAATCGTGCAGTTCGCTGGGACATCGTATACGACCCCTGCCACAGTTTGCTGCGTCGTCGTGGGGGCGAAGTCGATGAAGCGCACAGCGGCCAGGACCGACTTCGTGACCTGCAAGAGTCGAGGTTGGTCGAGCGGGAGCTGAGGAGCTATGTACTAAACTCACCGACGTGATGTCGCTGGGAGTGACCGCCGTCATGTTGATGCTGTTACCCAGCCAGGAGCGAGCGGGGAAATGTCCGACGGCAGGCATGACGTTCTTTTCAGTTTGCTGTGAGGTGCTGTAGTGCTCCGAATCTACCGACATAAACAGACATGAGTACACAAGCGAGGGAAGCGACGTCTAAGGTAGAGCTTACCTCAACCGCGGGTGATGAGACAAGGGAGCGTGAAACGAACTCGACGTCATTTAAGAGCGAGGGTCATTGTTTGGATGTGCTTGCCATCAGAAGTGAAAGACGAATCCTACCAATCGGTCTCCTTGAGTATCACGGCAGTCAGTAATTTGCATTCCCGTGCATACTCGTGATACCATGCGTCATATTTGGCGTCTCCTATACTCCCGAAGCCATCAAATATGAAGTCAGTGACTTGAGTGCTCATTGAAGTGAGTGTGACGCCGTTCGAGAAGATGTGTAGAACGTTGGTGGGGCATGGGGTGTGTACGACCACACTTGAAACCCAAATTTCTACACGGTGTCGTTTCGAGCCCCCTCGTTTGTAAACTTGGAAGCAGCTCAAGACGGGGCTCAAATGTGGTTATCAGGGACACCTCAAAGAAGCGAGGATAACGCAACGCCGGATCCTTCAGCATGCGTACGGTATTTCCATTGAGAGTGAACCCTTGCAATGTGACGGCAAGAGCCTCTTCGAATCCGAGACATGAAATGCTCGCACCTCTCTTAGGATCTTAAACTCCCATTTCCCATCTCGTCCTTGTCTCGTCCCTGGCTTGGGATCTACCGCGTGAGTGTGCATCCACGGAGTCCATTCCTCGGTACTCCGCACTGGTGTTCCCCGATATTATCGGATTCCATCCGTCGAACAGGCTTGGGCGGCGCTGTTCCACCGAAGCTCTGCCTGTAGCTGTCTTGAGGCACGTATATCTCATCTATCATATCGGCGCTACGATCGGTCAACTACACGTACTCGAGCGTAATGTACACACCGTATTACTATTTGTGCCGCCGCCTGGTCTTGGATAAAGAGTGCCTGCGCCGTCGGCGGTCGCTCTTGTGTCGCTCCATCGCGAAAGATCGTTACGTTCTAGTTTGAGGCCTTCCTTGCTAGAGATCGATTGATTTCTAGACGCTCGTCCATACTTTGATTTGTGCTTGATTTGTGCGGGTCCTGAGAGTTTACACATTCGAAGTAAGCTGGAAGTAAGTTACAAAGCCTCCGACCGTGATGGTTAACTGACAAGTCACTGCAAAGCCGAAGTCTTTCGATGTCACTCTTACATAAGCGCCGCAGCGCCCGTTCCGCCGGCCTCGACGAGCGAGTCCGAGCTCGACCGGGGACCCAGTGGGTCCTCACTACTACGCTCGTAGCTAGCAAACACAGACTATGCGCATACGAGCTCGAGAAAGCCCCAAAAGCCGGAATTTTTTGAAAAACTTTAGCGAGACTCAGTCGAGCTGCGGGTAAAGCGTAGTGCTGACTGCCTCGACGCGGTCTAACATCGACTACAGCGCACATAATTGATTCGGACACCGGTCATTATGACTATTCAACGTCAACATTCATCAAGAAACTGTCCTCTCGACTGCCAGAGAGCGATTATGTCTCACACCAATTCATAGTCTTCCTTAGGGTCGACAGGGCAACCGTGGAACGACAATCCATCCTGTTTGCCAGTCGTTGGCGAGTCGTTCGTGTACGTCGTCTAGGCACACGTCATGTGTCAGCAAGCCCGTGGGATGGAAAGACAATCGCCAGAATTTACCTGGTAGATCATGAGGCTGCAGGATCCGTTCCCGCGCTGAGTGCCATCTATGCCGTGCGACAAAGTAACGTCTACAGGACTCCCATCGTTCTTGATGGCGCTGCTGTAAAATATGTTCACTCCGTCCGCTCCGCATGACGATATGTAATTCACACTCACTCTATGGTGATGGTCTCATGCGGCAGCGACTTGTCCAAGCGCGGCTGGACATACCAGAGCTTCGTATCGTCGATCCTGACGCCGCGGGGAAGCGGCTTCTCGGGGTCATGGACGAAGAAGGCCCCTGGCGTGAGCAGGGCGACCTGCCCGGAGTCCGACGTCACGGTGAATTGACACGTCGTCAGATGCAGGGGCGTGTGCGTGGACAACCACTCGAACGCCCGCTGCATGTCGTCGGCCTTCGCAGCCATCTTTGCGTCAGTGGTGAAGAACAGGACGTCGTAGAGCGGCTTGAGCTGGAAGGAGACGACGGACGGCAGCCTGTCTGTGGTCTTGAGCCACTTCAGATAGTGCTGGTACATGGCGGATGCCGTGGTGGAAGGGGTGAGTACGGCTTTTAGCAGGGCGGCGGGGTTGCCGCCGACGCATTGAACAGAGCCCTGGCTCTCTTTGACGAATTTCTTGAACTGAGGGGTGGACACGATCGTCTCATCGAATTTTCCATCACTGGGAATGCCGTGGTAGGCCGCTTGAACGTCCGGTTCGAAGTGCTGTGTATAATCTTTGTCCTTGTTCGGCGCCGAGACGGTCTGGAAATCGGTAAGAGACGCACGTACAGAAGAAGACAGTGCTCACCAATAGGAATTGTGCGCCGTACGTTGTTCCTACGATGACATGGGAGCCCAGCGATGCAAAGCAGGCTCGATAGGCTGAAATGGTGTCTTTCTTGCTGGCATCGAACGAGGGTAACTGGAGGAGTTGTTGCTTGAGCACGTCTACGTCGACCCACTCGGAAAAGCTCTCGAATTTGGCATCGAACAGGGTGAGCGAGTATCCATGCAGTGCGTATTGACGGCCGACGGAGAAGGAGCGCTAGATCCATCCAAGATTGGAATCGACGCCGGAGACGGGCAACGCGATGTCAGCCAAGGTACCGTTCGCACTGAGGGCTTGGATGGCCTCGATACCGTTTGCAAACGTCTCGAATGTAGCTATGATGAACTGATTAGACGGAACGTCATGAGAAATGGTAGAATTTGCACGAACCACGCGAGCTGCCGACGTCCTCCGCGAGATCGACATTGTTGGGGATTTCATACAACGTTCCATGAGACGAGACTGTCTGAGAGTCGGTATCCAGTTTGGTAATTCTGCTCGTCGTCTGGGCCGCATGTTTCGCCTGGAGAAGCAGGTCAGGGATGTTCAAGACACAGGAGGCAGGTCGGCTCACTGCATCGATGCCAGGCGACTTGAGGGCGAGGAGGTCGACACCATAGCCTAGCCAGTCACCAGGAGGAAACGGCTTGACGGTTCCTTGGATGTCGCTCATGATGCCGAAGGGGCAGAAGGGATGGATTTACACGAAGTTCAGAGGAGGGAGGGCGTTGATGAGGAGTACTGAGCCCTTGAAATTAAACTGATGTCACGAGGTTTCCGGATGTGAAGTTAGATAGTGACAAGGTTTACTTACCCCGTAACATACATCTGTGTGTCAACCGGCATCGAAATGGAAGAAACGTTGTGCCACGACTATACATCGCGCTGCGCTACCGACACCGAGAGAGCAAACCGGTCACTTGAGTACTCTCTCGGGTCGTCTGATGAGATCCATGGACACCTGCGGGGTAAGCGGCGCAGTAAGTGAATTGCCGCACTTGAGAACATGGATTCGGAACTGGTGTAGTACCTTTTGCCTGAGCACACATGCAGTATTCCCTTGCATGGACCAGCATAACGAAGATTCTGCAAGTTCTTCAGGGGTAAGTCATCGGATCGCGTCTTGGCGAACCTTTGCGCCGTCTCAACAGCAGAACGCTCCGTACTCCAAAGCACCACAAGCTTCACTTGAGTTCTTTGGGGTACTATTACGCATTCCGATCCGTTTCGATGTCTTGGGCGTAAAGCCGCGACGCAGGTTCGGGTTTCGACCCAGAACGGTAGTAAGCATGGAGCAATGTACTCACCGTGGTCCGTACGATTTAACTGAGACGAATATCTGCTACGTACTCTGCGTCAGTCACTTCACCCAGGGCTCCGTCTTTGTCACCTGTCATAAAACCCGCGACAGCTTCGCCTTCCTCCACGAAGCCCAAAGTGAGATATTGAAGAAGCGCGTGCGCTTGATCGCCTTTTGTCTATGGAATCGACGTTTCTGAGAGTAAAACGTGCAATATTCCAGATTGATCGCGAGCTAGATACCTCAGGCGGGAAGAGGGCCAGTACTGGAGCACTTGAAGAAGACTTCAATGCCATCGAGCTCAGAGAGGTTCGGCTGTAGGCGCCGTGATTATGTAAACATCAAGCGCCAGCTACCAAGCGCTGAGCGCGTCGCGCAAGCGCGCTGGCCCCAGCTAGTCTCCGTGGCTTGACCTTGAGTTCAGAAGATAGTCGTTCTGATATCGCTGGCAGCGAGCGGCAAGCGCATGCCAGTACCAGTGCCAGTGCACTAGCTGGTACAGTCAGTGTGCAGCTGTATCACGACGCTAGCTCAATTATAATAACATGCGCTCGCAACACAGTCACAGCGGCGACGCCTCGTTGAATCCTATCTCCTCCGCTTTTACCACAGGCATAGCCAAGTACTTACTGCCTCTTACCAGACCTGAGTCCAAGGATTTGCGAGGATACCTGTACCTAGATCTGGAGCACAAGTTTCGCAAATGTGAGTCCACCTGTATTTTCTCTCATCTCCGCGCTACGCTAGAGTACTAAGTACTCACTCAGAGCTCGCATTCCAGGCCATTTTCAGGTGACCTACTTACAGGCTGCGGCTCGCGACGCACGATAAGTACATAGCATCAGCTCTGCAGTTATGAGGAATGCAGCCGAGAGAAGCTCTGATTTTCGCTCTGGGGCATGCAAAGAGTGACGCACAAGCATTGGAGGCATCTCTTTCCTGATCCTTGATGCGCAGATGCTTCCACCGAGGCAACGCCCTCCGACCTCTCACTCTTCGATCGTTCAGTATAAATGGAGTGAATTTCCAGTCGAGCATAACTCCATGCGCCTCACTATCTTACGTCTACGACGCAGTCGAAACGTGCTTGTTGCATGGCAATCGGAAATGCAACCTGTCAAGGTGTCTCGCGCATCCTATCTAACTTAGCCTTGTGACGAGAAATACTTGGTGCGTGGTCCCTGAGATACTGTTTGTAGCGGAGTCTTGACCGATGGCCAGCCTCAGACTTCCGAGAGGCGTGCATTCCGAGGGAGTCCATGCTTTGTGCCGAGTACCATCGACTCCATGCGATGCGGAATGGCCACGGCGTGCTCAGCTGCTGTCAATGTGTGATCCCGCTCAGGTGTCGGGACGCGTATAAAGTCTGCAGTGCAGCGGAACCCTATCCCTCATCGAGTTCTATCGAACCCGCTCCACCTCTTCTTAGCTACCTCTGCTTCAATCTCTAAATGCGTGTCATCTCTCTCCTCGCCGGCTCTTTGGCCTTTGTCACCCTCGGCGTTCAGGCCGCTCCGCTCCTCGTATGCCTTCTCACATATATCTTGCTGCTGTAACTGACTGTGATCTAGGCCGTCGACGAGACGGGCCTGATCAGCTACATCAAAGGCTACGTCCAGAGCGCGCTCGGATCGGTCAGTGGACTACAGACTTCCATAGCATCGTACTCACCTTGGCACTGAAGCCTGGACAGTCCAGCTGCCCTGCCTACGACACCGAGGACAGGACCGGTGTCTTCCGCGTCCAGGACCACGAGCTCCTCGAGTCGCTCGCGGGTGTAGAGTATTGGTTCCGCTTCGAGGACCAGACCATCGTGAGCGCCGGCGACAACATCCTGCCGCTCGCCCGGCGCGGCGGTGCCAAGGTAGGCGACCGTCTCGTAGCCTCCGCACATGCTCACCCACCCCATTCCAGGACTACGACGACCAGGCGTATAAATGGATCTCCAGCGACGCCTCCAAGGTCACCCGAAGTACGTACCCTCTCATCCCCGTCTGAGCCGCCCTCACTTATGTGTCGTATCTCCCTCTAGATGCGGGGGGACGCTGGGCCACGTTGTACGTGCTGCCCCAAGGCAAGCGCGCGGAAGTCAACGGGAGGGTGAGGAAGTTCGAGGACACCAGCGAAAGGGAGGTTGCGGCAGAGTTCGTCACGAAGGACAACGAGCCCGGTGACATCGGCGTCAACGGCATCGCGAGGTTCGGCGGCGCGCTCCCGCTGGATGTTTTCCGCAACCAGGTCATCCGCACGGTCATATTGCGTCGGTTGGGTGGCGGGAAGTTTGGGTATGAGCGCTTCTAGTTGCTAGTGCTTTTGCAGCAGCTGATGTTGGTGCGCGACAGGTACACGACCATCACGAAGGGCAGGAGGTCCGATACTGCTATTCAGGACGACCAGAAGGTGTTGGAACGGTTCAAGTAAGCTGTTCTGCGAAGCATAAGTCTCGTTCATGTTGGTAAATTTTCTTGAAGTGTTCCCCTCGTATGTACGCCGAATGCGAGTCGTGCTACTGGTTTTTGAAATATATGTCGTGATGAACGGCCCTCTACACAGAAATGAACTGGAACATGACATGTGAGCAGGAGATGTGAAGTCGGATCGATCGAGATCTTCAGATCTTCGGTCTCCGTAAAGCTTAGTCAGCTAGAGGATTTGCGACGTCGCCCGCCATGCAACTTATTATAAGCTTGCTCACAGACGGGCGTTGAACTTGAATGTCCCTTGGGATCCTTGGGATGCGAGCAGGTGGGTGGCCAGACACCTGCTCGTGTGTCGTCCTAAGCTTATAGCCGCTTCTGTACTTCTTACACTGATACACTTGTCTTTTCCAGGCCGACCTCCGCCCTAACCCCTGACGACATGGACCAATCCTTCGGAGAGAGGGCCACCAACCTCAACATAAGTCCAGAACCTCTACGCACCCACGACGAAATGTCGGCTACTGGCAGCAATGTGTTGTTGACGAAGAATGCCGGTTTGGCATCTCCCCTTGTTCGCCCTCCCCATACTCACCAGCTGGATGGCAGCGAAAAAGGCGAGAAAAAAGAAGGGAAAGCTGGCCAAGGCTAAGTGCACTGCCATCGACGATGTTAGTGACACGCCTTCTGTTGTTTCCTATGTATGCACTCCCCTGACGTCTGTTCATTTCTAGGCCATGTCTGAGGCGATGCATAAGGTGTATAGTCCGTCCAGTATGCCGTCGACGCCTGGCTTAAATTTCTCCTTGAATGGCTCGATTTCAAACTCGATCAGCTCAATACGAGAATGGACAAGGTGACCCGTCTTTTCACTGAGTAAGCCATCGCATGCTCAATTTAACCAATTCTACAGCTCAGCGCCGAGATGGATCAGGTGAGGGACTCGTCGAAAAGCTGGCCATCGTGCTTAGCTGAGGGTTCGGCTTCAGTGGTTTCGTGGCGGATTTCATGTGGTAAGATGTTCACAAACCCGGCTTCATTATTCGGATACAGACTCGTGCTCGGCATGCACAGGACGAGGTTCTTCGCCAGCCTCTGCATCGACGGGTTCTCCTTAAAGATGCCCGCCGTCACCTGGCTCGGGACTAGAATGTCGGGACTGACAGAGTCCCGCCCGAAGCCGTTATCGAACATGTATTGGACGACTTGAAACAAAAGCACCCTCGCGTCACTCTCGACAGGGATGATTTCGCCGTGATCTATGACCGCGGAGAAGACGAAAGGGACACTGAAGGCGACGATATTTCACACGAAGCAACTGTCTCGGAACTTCCTGTCGGCGTCTGTGCGCCAATCCTGAGTGACGCTCAGCTATGTAGATAGCCTGCATCGTATCTACCTCTTCATTCATCGCATGGAACTGTAGGTGAGTCTCGTTTTTCTTCCCGCATTCTTGCTGGATCTCAAATACGACATTTTCATCAGGATGTGCTCGAGTCAGAGTTATTGTCCGACTTATCGCTGTTCTCTCTGCGAAGTGATCGGTTGTCTGCGCCACAATTTCCGTGGCCACCTTATTTTATGACAAATGGTCCCAGTCTCTCGTCCAACAAAGATATTTGCATCTCTCCCCCAGTCGGATACATCGTACAGCATCACCAAAATTGTTCATCTTGTAGCCTAGCCCCTCATCCCCAAAGTCCAAGCGAGTCTCTGCACCGCGTTATACAGATGCGCCACAAATCAGTGGATATCGAAGTGAGTGTATATACTCAGCGCAAGAAACATACCGATTCTATTGGACCATGTCGACAGCTTCTTGAAGATCGTGTTCGGTGTTCCTTTCAAATTGACTCACTTACGACAGATGTTGAACGGTAACTCTCTCGAGTATCAGGAGTACGGGTTCCTTAGTACATAAAGGTAGGGAATGCTGGAGAAATTCTAGTCTCTCGTCGGAAGGAAAGGTTGAGGTCCAACGGCGCAGCCTCATGGGCCGCGGCATCAAACGCGGCATCGTCGCCCGTGCAGGTGGACGATATCACGTTGCCATGACGGCAGACACGTTGTTTCCTCTGCTTTTACCCCGTATTTTGTGCTCTAGTGTCGTTCACAGCGACATTCAATTGCGGCGTACCAAAGGCGGGACCTAAAGATACTCCACGACCAGTCTCCGGACGCACCATGGGCAGTGCCGACGTCCAGACGTACCATGGATGCTCGGGTCTGCGCCACATCACCCAAGGCATGTCGACTGAGCACACGTGCAGCCGCTGAGATAGCAAGACTGACGTGGAGACGCTTGCGCAGGTACATGGGCGTGAATATCTGCTGGCGATCCCTCGCTCCGCCCTCGTCGGTTCCGAAGCAGCCTAACAATGACAACCGCCGGCGTACCACGATTTGCGCATTCGAATAAGCGCCGAGGGACGACTGGATCTGCGCACCTGTACTATTCTATTTGGCTTGTGCGTCGGCACTCTTGACATTCGGTGCGAAGTCTGTCACTTGCGTAGATGAATGGATGTCGCCGCTGGTGACGACACGCCGCGTCCGAGTCTTGGTTGCCTGACCACATGTCGCAGAGCTTGCTTTGGGCTGCCGGCTGTAAGTGTCTCTCCTTCGAGAGATAATGTTTACGTCTCCAGAAGTCTCAGTTCGCCAAATTCAGGTTGAAACCGACGTGGATTCGCAGCCGCTTGGTCTATTACCGATAGACTGTATAGCCTGGATTATACTTGGATTACCGGCCTCCGCGATGTACGCCAGCCTCTCCTGAGGATGTCAGATGATGTCCTGGTCGACGCCGTACGTACTAATATCTGCTATCCACCTCGTCTTCGGTATCCTGAAACCGGGACTCGCTGGCGTGTCAGCAGTCTCTCTCTTCTGGCCGCTGTGTTCTGTGCATGTCTTCGGACTGCTGGCAGTATGGAAGCCTGTCTCCTCTCTAAATGACTGAATGCCAGACTTGCTCACCAAGTCGAGAGCATCTGCGATTCATATGCTGGGCGTCTATACAATCTACCCGACTTCCGTCTGAGTTCCGATAATTAGACTTAGGCGCTCAGCTTGGTGCCGCCTCTCCTCGGCGCCTCTTTCGCGCCTCAGATTCGCTTCAGA
>MU277287.1:0-15413 GCA_022160305.1 Artomyces pyxidatus | reverse complement strand
TGGCGACTTGGTGGGAGGCAAGTCTCTATTCTGTCTGACCCTCGGTTCTCTGCTCATTTCCAAGATGTGCATCCTCATTTTCTGAACCTCTCTGCTTCGGAAACCAGCACTGGCCGCCGGCATGGCCAGAATATCGCATCTCTTTCCCAGCACCCAGGTTATAGCAAGGCCGGCACTTGATCGTCAATTTGGATGGTGAGAGTTCTTTATGGTTTGATCTGGATGGTTCACTGGGGAAAGTGCTATATCTATATGCGGTGAGTGTATTGCTCCTTATGAGTTATTCAGCTCCCTCCGCGACGCACATCGAGGTTGTACGACGCCTTGCGCAACGCCCCGACAAAACTTCCTTGCATTCGTAAGTCAATCTTTACTCAAAATCTCTTGCGTCAATATTGTATCGGAGGCGTAGCTGCCCTCTCTTTACGCCACTCCATGTTTGACCTGTACCTATCGGTCGTCGGCGCCGAGAAGCTTGTCAGATCTTCCTGTCTTCGACTCAATAGTTGGCCCAGGTCTTCAGATGTCCTGCAAATTTCCCACAACTACTTTTACACTTCTTGCGCGAAGGGATTCTATCTACTTCCGCTACGGTTCCGACGGACGACTTGCCGCCCGGCCCTTGTACCGCCACTCTCGCCGACGCTATTCATGCACTTCTGACGACAAAGGCTAGGGCAGTATGACCGTTGGCGATACGGAGTTCAATGCCTATGTTTTTTCTCTTAGTCTACTGGCAGTTCTACTCCTCGCAAAATATGACCGATAACGCCCCGCCCGGCGCTTGCAATAGGTATGCGATGCAAATAGGCGCTAACATTGTCTTCCCTTGCAGGCGACTCGGCGATCGGCGTACAGACGTCTTGATTGTATTGGAGAAAGCCGTAAGTGACGCTTTGCGTTTCACGCAGACAGCCTGTTGACGTTGCCTCCCCGCCCTTCCCTTATCGGCAGATGAGCATAGGGCGCACGTATGGCGTTTTACCGACGCTCGGCAGCAAAGCATCCTACCCGGAGAGGAAGTTTGTTCAGTTCTGCACGACCTGGTCCGCGGTATGTTTCAACCGTCCAGTCGTTGACGCATTTAAAGGTTATCGCAGAGTCTCTACAGAACGCATCACCCAGCGTTCGCCCCTCAGCATCACAAACACATCCCAATGGCCGACACTACCCCCACCTCGCCCACTCTCGCCCCCGTGGGCGACCCCGCCGGCCCTGTCACCTTCATCTTCCTCTCCGATCCCCAGCAGACGCGGACCGAAACGGCAGACTTCAGGAGGAAGGGCTGCAGCGACCTGAATGCTGCGCTCAACACCCTCGATTCCTTGAAGTGGCCGACTGGCTCCGAGTTCCCGATCTCGTGCGCCGGCGAGCCCATTGGCAAGGTCGACGCCGTCTTCGTCGGCGGAGACCTCTGCCAGACTGGCGGAGACCAAAACGCGGAGGATCAACTGCTTCATGCTCCGTCTACTTACGTCGGCGGGCTCCGCGAGCTGGCCAAAGTCCGCGGGCTGTATCAGAAGGGCTTCGATGTAAATGAAGATGTGACGCCTTTGAAGTACGACCCAAAGTTTTTCGGACTTGGTGACCACGGTAAGCGTTCATCCTGTTAAGTGGAAATGCAATCTCATGTGAGCGGTGTTGGATAGACATCCAGACCGAGGACACGCCAGCCATCGGGTGGAACAAGGGTCGATTCCCTGGCGATTTGACTGAGCCGCAAGACTACTGGCGCTACCAGATGTGGAATTTTATCTCACAGATGCACAGCGGTCAGTCGTGTCGGTATTGCAGTCTTTATCGGCGGACACTGATCGATGGCCGCGATTTCAAGGATACGATCACGCACCCCTCATGCCTTACACCAGACCCGTCTACGGTATCGAAGGGAACAACCTCGACACGGAGCTGTATAAAGGCAGCTACTCCTGGCAGGAGTACTCGCTGAACTATGTCGTCAATCTCGGCCCCGTCGATGTCATCCAACTGCATCGCTACGGTGGCGATTCGGAGGGTGGCCGGCAGTCCGGATTCAACTGGCTGAAGCAAAGGCTTGCGGAGCGCGGCCTTACGCGTCCCATCATCATCATGCAGCACTACATGTTGTCCGACGTTGTGGAGGACGGCTCTGGCGTCACACCGAACTGGCACCGCTCCCAGCGCAACGAGCTGCTCGACATCCTCAGCCCGTACAACATCATAGGCTTCTTCGTCGGGAACAACCTCGGCGTCGGGCGGCTCCCGTACGAGATCAACGTCCCGAACAAGGACCCGACCTTCCCGACGCGCGTGGTCCCCGAGTTCCGCCCCGGCTGCGCGTGGGCGCAGAACTTCGCGCTCGTGCGCGTCACGTCGTGGACGATGGACGTGGTGTACGGCTTCGCGCAGGACAGGAAGGCCGTCTTCACGAGCGGCGCGAGCTTCAAGATCCCGTACATGCACCAGATCTGGGAAGAGGCGCTCGCGTGGAACAGCAGCTACTTCGGCACGCTCAGGAACTTCAGCGTCAGCGCGCTGCGGGCGAAGTGCACCGCGGACAAGGTCGTCATCTCGTGCGGGCTGCGCAGGACGACGCACCCGGAGCCGGACGACCGCGTCGCGTGGGAGATCGTCGCCGCGAAGGTCGACGGCTCGCAGAGGGAGACGATCCGCGCGCCCACGACGCTCACGAGCAGCCATTTCCCCAGCTCCGGCGGCATGACGAAGCTCTACGCCGACACCGCGCCGGTGCTGTGCCCGGCGCATTGCGCCGTCGCTGGGGTGTTCTTCTGGCAGAAGGACAGCCGCGTTGCGCCGGGCCTTGTCGTGCGGGAGGTGACGACCAAGAAGGAGTACGAGGTCAGGAATCAGTCGTTGGGCCCGGGCGAGTATTTCCCGCCGGAGCATGGCTGCACGGACATGTACGCGGACACGAATATGGTGAGCAGGCCGTCTGGGAAGGCGGGGGTGCCCGACACGCTGCAGATGGGCGGCGTCGCGTTGTATCAGAAGGGGGACAGGATTGGGGTGAGGGTGTTATACGTGTAATTGGCGAAGATTTTGTCATTCCCGACAACGTCTGGACATTACGAGTTTTTATTCCTTTTACCCATTCTGTCGACTATTGTATCTTTATCTTACTGCGCTCGGTATACTCAATATATCGCTTGTAGTATCAATGTTTTACCATTCTGTAGACCGCCTGAATCCGCCTAAGAGACTGACTTGCTTGGATTCTGGGGGTCGTCGGGGCCGTCCCAGTCGGCTATTATCACCTCCTTCGCCTTTCCATCATCACGAACGATGTCTGTGACGGTGGTCGAAGAAGAACCCTTGGTGTGTGCTAGACCGCGCCGCGACGACTTTTCACTCATATCGATGATCTCGAAAAGGAGCGGGTAACATTCCCAAGAGAATCAAAGGGATGTGTTTTATAAAGAATATCAAGGGGTCTTCATGGGGACCCAACAGAGCGGAAAACATGGCGGGAAGTCAACAGGTAGTTACAGCGATTTGCATATATGATGGCAGTGGGTGGCGCCGAGAAGCTCGTCGCGCCGCGCCGTCGCCGCGCCGCGAGGAGCTTCCCGGCGCCGCGCGAGGAGCCTCTCGGCGACGTCGACTGACATCATTTCTGCAAATCGCTGTAAGAGCAGCGAGGGAGACGGGCGCTCCCACGGACGGAAGGTGGTCCCCTCTAGGCTCTACGACTACGACAAGGCGACGCTCTCGGATGGTAATGGGAAGGACGATGTTCACCGGCCGACTGAATCGATCACGAAGCGATGGGGGCATGCGACGAGCGAGCTGTTCTCGAGCGAAGACTGGAAAGAAGCCGAAAATCGTGGTCAACAGCCAGGAGAGCGTGACATCCGGAGCCAAGTATCAGGCGAGGCCCACGCAGAAAAGAATAGCGCGCTTCGAAGCCCCGCCGACAGAAAGATCTGTGAACGCATGGGAGCATTCTTCTGGGAGTCAACGCCGGAGTAGAGTGCGGACGGCTGGAAGCGGGGGGCCCGATATCATCGACGACACACAACAGCGTGCCTGGGCCGCACACGATCACTATTCGTGGGCAAGATAGAGAATGAGATGTCCCAGAGGGTGGGCCGTGATCGGCGGACGCTGCGCGAAGTGTGGGACGGGGATGCACGATATGAGAAGTAATCTAGCCTAGTCAAGTCGACCGCAATACGGCCATAGCAAGAGACTGCCGAGATGATTGAAAAAGAGAAAGAAACCATGCGTGCGATGGTGAGTGGGTGACAGACGGGAGAGTCGCGCAGCGCGGAGGAGGCGTGGGTGCGAGGGCCATAAAGCTAGATATCGAACTTCATCTAGATGCGAGAGCAAGCGCTGCGCCATGATCAGAAATGCAAGCAGAGAATCAACGCATGCACCATTCCGATCTATGGATCGTCCCACACTCTCCAACTCAGCGCTCCAGAATTGTGTTCAGATAGCCTTGCGCGCAAGAAACCATGAATTCGCGAGAAAGTACGTGAGCAATGCTGGCCGGCGACCGTCAGGGTCAAAGCCAATCGAAAATCTATCCCGAAGAGCCCTTCCTTCCAGGAAATTACTCTTTCCACCACTGCACCCAAAGAAACTCATGAACTGATCGTGATGGATGCGATGTAGAGCGGTCGGAGATGGTGCTCCTGGAATAACACAGAAACGAGAACTCCAGTACGGTTGAGGCGTTGCCGCATGAGTGTTAGAGCTCCCAGCATATAGTAGGGAGGGACGGCTCGATAAATGTCGACTGAGAGATGAGGGCAAGACGAGGATTGCTGGCGCTGGCGGGCGTGGCGGAGCCGTCGAAGGGCGGCTGACTTGTTTGTGCTTGCTTGTGCCGGCGCCTCACGAACGGGCGCCTCTTTGAGTCAAAGGCTAAAGCCCTCCTCACCCTTCTCTCGCGTACGTATTGTCGTAGGACTTTCTGTCATTATCAGATTCACACCCCCGCCGAGAAATTGATCAACACCTTTGAGTAGATTCAATCCCTCCTGCTGTGACAGCAACGACCTCGCCAGCGCATCGTTGTTGATCCGGGTCGGTGTCCATCGAGGATCGGAAAGCAGTCAGGTCGATTGTCATTCAGCGTGACGGAAGATTGCCAGATGTCAACTAGAAGTGACCAGGGCTGGTCGAGGGCTCGATCGGTGCGTTCTCTGACCTGTCTTTACTTTCGTCGCCGACTGGAATGCGTGCCTGGTCTTGTCACGTCGATGCTTGAATCATTGCACAAACCCTCTGAGCACTGAGCAGGACGCCTCCCCCATATTGACGCTCGCTCTGTACTTCAGCACGAATTTTTGTCTCCCGAACTCGCCCCAGCACACGCCGATGCTCTCCGATTTCCCGATTCTCCCGTCTCCTGTTCATATCTCCTCCCCCCAGCGTCTCAACAAGTTTTTCCGGATACTTGCACCTCAAACTTTGGGCGACTCGCGATCTAGAGGCTCGGTCTCTCGAGTATAGGCAGTAGTGGGCCGCTCTGCGACATACCATTCCATCTACTCGGCGCGGTCAGCGTCCGAGTGCAGTCTTCTTTGTTGGCTATTTGGGGAGTACGCTAGGGCCTGCTGAGGATAGGTGACCGCCTACTTCTCACTCCTCTCTAGCAACGGTCTTTGACCTTCCTTCAGGCGTCTGTGACGGGCTCGCTTAGTTTCTGTGTGTAGTCATCGCAGCTCGTGGCTGCCACGTTAAGCCCATGCGCTTTCTATAAATTTCGCTGATTTAAAAGGCACAAATTAAACATATGTCTGCTAGTCTACTTCTGAAGTCTTTAGTTAATCTGACTGTATATTCTCCAACACCACCGTCATCTGAGGAGTGATACTGCGAGAGCCTTTCAGAGAAGGTGTCATCACATGGCCGAGTCTCCAGACAATCTCAGTCTTCGACGGTGTAAGAAGCGGAAGGACCGGGTGAGCTGGGACAGCACAACCTCTGAACCAAACACAAGAGACATGTCAGCGCATAGTTCAAAATATCACGACATGCAACCCACTCATCTCGAGCTCTGCCAATTTGAAGCCACTGAAACAAGGTGATGAGGCGGGAGAAAGATAGGCGCAGCACATTCACTCACATGCACGAGCGGGCTCCGCCCAGGAAGGTCAACCTGGTCTTTATCGTCAGACAAACCGTACGGCATAGAACACACTTGAAACGCACATGTTGGAATAGACGCCCGGGACATGTGCGTCGGCGACGCTGCCGGGGAGCGGCGCGAGCCATCATTCTGGCTTCCACGCGTCGGCATCAGGGCCCCTGATATTCGGGTCGCTGTTCTCGCCGACGGTGTCGACGACGAGTGTGGTGCCCTGCGGCACGACGAGATAATTCTCCAGCGCAATGTCCCCTTGAACAGGCCGCGAGAGCGGGAGTGTCGTTTCGACGCGGGAGCTGTGATCCAAGATACGTAGTCAGCCAGATCGGGACAAAAGAGGGGCAACACGCGTGTGACGAAGCTCACAGGAGGGTGTCTGTGGAGCCGGCGAGTGGGAGTGAGCTGTTCTGCGGGGTTGGGGAAGAGTGCGGGGCGGGACGTACAGTCGCAGCGTCTCACGGCAGATCGCGTCTAGATAGGGCAGCTGCATGAGTTCGTCGTATCCGAGTTCGCTGCCAGTGGCCACGAAAGCGCCGTCGAGCTCTTGCCTCAGCCATTCTTGCACGTCTGGACGATGAGCTAGAAGCTGAATGGTACGTGCGAGGGCGTTGGATGTCGACTCTGTGGCAGCGCCAAGTAGTGTCCTGCGGTCCGGAGAGACCAGTTCGTCTTCAACCGTGCAAACTGGAGTGGGAAGCGTGCGTGACGTACATCATCTGTGCCATGATCTCTTTGTCTTCCATCGTGGACTCGCCTTCGGCGTCAGCGTTCGCTCTCACTTCATGTATAGGTTCAGTAAGGTGGATTGGAGATATCGCGTTGGCGGCGTACTGAGAACGCTGACGATGTCCTTGCCTCCGCTAATCTGATTCGTGAGCTCGACATCGCCAAGTTGAGCGAGAAGTGCTTTCTTCGCCTCAAACAAGTCTTGCCTGAAACCCGTCGTGGTATCCACGAGCTTCATCATGTGCTTGACGTCCGCCAACGGAAAACAGGCGGCCACGAATCGCAGCACTCTTGGAGGCCATTTGGATACGAGAAGGAAGAGAGGAAGAAATATGAACAACTTTGACAGAGTTGGCCTTCGCAGAAAGAATCAGCCGCAGTGGTCGATATGAGACACCGTGTACGCACATGAATTCCTTGATGGCGATCTTGAACTTGATTACGTCGCCAGCGCGGGAGAGGCTATCGAACGTGTGGCCCAGACCCCCTTGTGCAATCATCTCAAGCGCGGCACGACTGAACCAGTCGATCACCTCGACCTCCGCTGGCCCGTCGTCGACTTTCGCTCGCAAGATATCCCGGAGCTACGTCTAGCTGATCAGAACGTCAGGAAGGAGAGGTGAAGGTCGAACCTGACTCGTAATCTTCTGGAACAGCGGGGTCGTCCGGCGCATGTGCTGAGTCGAAAAAATCGGGTTGGCGCTGTCTCCGAGGGAGAGCGCCTTCAAAAGGTTAGTCAGTCGATGCAGCGTGGGTACGGATAGAGCGACATGCCTGTTGACGACAGTAGACCCGGACCGATCGAATGGTCGCGAATACCCAAACAGAAGCTTTCCAGAAGAGGTGCAGGAGCAGTCAATCTTTCATGAAGTTTGGATGTGAGAACCGCGTCGTCCTTCATGCGCTTTAAGAGCTGCAGGTTGCGTATGCGAGGGAGATGCTGAGCGTATATCAGTGGAAGGGGTAGCAGCACTCACTGGCAGCGCAGGGTCTTTTTGGAGTCGAATGAGCTAGCTTCCCGGGGGGCATCCCCCCTCACACCCACATTTCACATCGGCTCGACTCTCACACCCCTTCTTCCGAAATTTGCGGCCGTATCTCAAGAAGTAGGGGTGTCGTCGATCTATCCGTCGCTTCCCCCACACCGGTAGCTTCTCCTCCCCGAAAATGCAGTGTGGTCAGAGCTTCGACAGGCGATATACCATATATTACAAGGAAGGTCGCGCTCAAATAGCTGTGTATGTTTAGTATACTTGTATTCGGGTGAGCGTTCGAGATGTTGACACAAAGAGATGACTAGACCGAGAGGGGAAGACATTTTGAGCATTGACGAAAGTGTGGACAGATGGCAAGAAGAGTGAGAAGAGCAGAAGCGGGGTCAACCTGTCACACCGCACAGCGGCAGAGGAGGATGGCGAGAACGAGCAGAAGGAAGAGTAAACAGATGGGGCTACGAGGCGATACTTGGAAGGGATCGAGATTATGATCTCAGTCACTCATGTCGGTACAGTACAGTAAGCGTATAAATCGATATCGTTGAGAAACGTGCATTGAAATAACGAGGCAAACTAATGAGACGCGACGCGCGGCCTCATGTGCTACAAGAACTCCTGATGAAACCTTTCTGAACCAGTCAGAACCTTGCCCTGGAGGGGGAATGCTGTAGAGAATGAATGCTCACGATCTACGTATCATCACGCGGAGGCGCTGTAACAGTCAGGCTTCCCACCAGCCGCCTCAGAGCTACCTCGAGGTCAGTCCGCACTTGACCAGTTCCGCCGTAGCAGCGGACCAGATGTAGATGCTCGAGCTGCAGGCAGGAGCGCCGACGCTTTTCCAGGCTTTGCGGGAGACGGAAGGCAAACGGCACGGGATCGCCGGGATGGGAAGGCGGCTTGAGGCGGATGTACGATAGTGTCAGGGAGGATAGTTTCGGACACATGAAGACGCTTGCGCCTGTCTCTCTGTTCCAATCGACCGCCGTGGTCAGCGCGTGACAGACGGTGTCGGCTGATTCGTCGCTGGCACGGAGTGCGGTGAGGTTCTCTGCTTTCCGGAGGATGTTCATCCATTCGTCGACTGTCCAAGCCATGTCCGTCCCGTGAACGTCCAAGCAACGCACATAGTCCATGTTGTTGGGCAACATCGCGCAGAATGCCCCCGATACCGCTTGCGGATTTCCGTATTTTGGCAGGCCATAGTCGAGCCAGAAATTGAGGATGAAAGGAGCATCGTCTTCCTCTTGATAGGCAGTCGGCATTTCACTGTTGGCTTTGATCATGGTGTGGACAAGGAAATTGGCTTCTCTTTCGGTCAAGAACTGCAACCGAGGGAATGTAAAGTGTGAAGCATAATGTTTCGCCATGACGACACTGAGGAAGGCGTCGATGCTATCGTCCCCGTGGGCCTCCGAGCACTGCACTCCAACATTTAAAGACGTTTCTGTGTGCAGACGGATGCTCCGCAGAAATTGCGTGCTGGCATTTATATCGTCGATTAGGCCAAAATAAGTCAACTGTGTCAGATCGACGACATGGGTGCAGTCCCGGTCGGAAGCCGGAGGAAGGCACGATAGGAGGTGGACAAGTCTGAGAGCTGGCATGCGCTCGAACGCATCGAGGATTTTGTCAAGCGGGTGAGACTGAAAGGGAAGCGGTAAACTGGGTGACGATATGCAGAGGTGGACAAGACCGGAAAGCACAGGAGATTGCCATGGAAAGTATGCAAAGTTTTCGACTGTGAGTTGCCGAAGGCGCGGAGCATGGCCACTGAATATGTTCTGCGGCAGAGTCGGCCATTCTTCGTGATTGGCATAGCGAATACCCAAACAGAAACTTTCTAGAAGAGGCGCAGGAGTGGTCAATCTTTCATGAAGTTTGGATGTGAGAGCCACGTCGTCTTTCATGCGGTTCAGGAGATGCAAGTTGCGTATGCGCGGGAAATGTTGAACGACAAGCGCGATGTCGTCCTCGGTCATCTTGTCCTGAGGGCGTTCTAGCAGGATCGAGAGAGGAACAGCTTTGGCTCTGGCCAGCATCACCTTCTTCCAGCGATGGTCAACACCAAGATTGATACGCCCCCATAAGCTCGGACACCCGATGGCGACAGACCTCCATCTACGACAAACGTGTGTGATGTGCATGAGATGGTACGTGGGACTCCCATCATTCGGCGTGGTGTCGAAGGAGAAAATGTGTACGAGGATTTCGGGTGGAAGATGACTGATGGGTGACAACCTGTTCCGTCGCATTCGGACCCATGACAGTACGCATGCCAAGTCGGAGATTTCGGCGTCCAGCCGTCTGTATGAGCCATCTATGCCCTCTGTATCCGTTCCGGAAAGCATGGTTTCGAGTATGGCTAGCCTCGCGCTTCCACAAGCGCTCCAGTAGGAAGGTACGGTTGAACCAGAGCTATCAGAGCTATATCGGAGGTGCGCCTCGTCAGCTTCGAAAGCAAGATATGAAGAAAGTTGCGCACCGATCGTTTTCAGCTTCCATCCTTTGTCTCCCATCCAGCATCGTGGGGTCCATGACCTTTACAGAGCTGTGAGGTTCTGTCATCAGTCACTGCGAAGGAAACAAGAGTTGCAGCGAGAAGCAAAAGTGGACGCACATGGTCTTCACCGGAAAGCCCGTCCTGCTGCTGCGGCAGGGCAGGGGCCGCAGAAGTCTTGCAGAAGAGGTGATCTAGCGCAGAGCTTCTGGACAACGAGAATTCGATGGGACAGTTGGGTGAGTTGACAGTGACTTGAAGTTGCAGTGAAGGCACCGTGACCTTCAACTTGCGGCTCTCGGAGTCGGTGAAAGGCACGCGGCTAAGTCACGCTGCTGTGGCTGTCACGCTCACGTGGTGTGACGCTACGTAAAGCCGGCGGCTCGCGTTTCTGAGTTCTCCTCTCAGGCCCAATGAGCCTTTTTCAAGTTCTAGCAGAATCATCCTGAGACTCGTTCTCATTCTCAGCCTCTTGGTTTTTTTTGGAGATGGGTCTCCTCTCTTCTCAAACTTCTCTGATTCGGAGGCTAGCATTACACGACCTATCATCGCATCTCCGAGTCTTCCAGCATCCAGGGTGCAGCAAGCCACCACTTGATTGTCGATTTGGATACTGAGAGCTCATTATAGTATGTTCTTCATGGTGGAGAAAGTGCTATATCAGGGATGCGGTGAGTGTCTTCCTTCTTGATCAGCGGCCTCTGCGGCACACCGACTTTGGTCAGGATGCTAGACGCCTTGCGCCGCGACTATCCTTACCTCTTTGCACTCGTCAGTCCGCTTATCCTCAGATTTCTACACGCCTTCATTGTATTGGACGCATATCTGCTCTCTCTCCACCGTTCTCTGTCCGGCCGGTACCTCAGGATCGTTGGCGCCGGGGAGGCTGCCATATAGTTCCTATCTTCGACTCTACAGCTCTCCAATCAGAGCAACAGAAGCCCTGCAGGTCTCCGATAACTATTTATACGCTACCTGTGCGATGAGCCTCCATGTGCTTTTCGTTATGGTTCCGGCGGACGACCTGTCGCCAGGGCTGAGCGCTCAACGGGGTAATCGGCCGTCGTACCGCCACTGTTGGCGGCGCTTCGCTTGCACTGCAGATGACCCAGGCCAGGGCAGCATGACCGTTGGCGATACATAATTTAATGCCGATGTTTTCTCTTGCATTCTACTAGCAGTTTTACATCCCGCAAAATCTGACCGATGACGCCCCGCTTGGCGCTGGCAATAGGTATGCGAAAGACTTGCAAGTTGCAAAACAGGCGCTCACATGCTCTTCCCTCGCAGACGACTCGGCGATCGGCGCACAGACGCTTCGACTGTAGGGGAGACCAAGACGTAAGTGACGCTTCGCGTTTCACGCAGACAGCCTGTTGACGTCGCCTCGCCGCCCTTCCCATATCGGCGGATGAGCCTAGGGCGCACGTATGGCGTTTTACCGACGTTCGGCAGCAAACCATCCTACTCGGAAAGGAAGTTTGCTCAGTTCTGCACAACCCGATGCGCGGTATGGTTCAATCGTCCAGTCGTTGACGCATATAAAGGTTATCGCAGAGTCTCCATGGAACTCATTGCCCAGCATTCGCCTCTCAGCATCACAAACACATCTACACACTTTCCAATGACCGACACTACCTCCTCCTCGTCCACTCTCGTCCCCGTCGGCGACCCCGCCGGCCCCGCCACCTTCATCTTCCTCGCCGATCCCCAGCAGACGCGGACTGAAACGGCAGACTTCAGAAGAAAGGGCTGCAGCGACCTGAATGCTGCGCTCAACACACTCGATTCCTTGAAGTGGCCGACTGGCTCCGAATTCCCGATCTCGTGCGCCGGCGAGCCCATTGGCAAGGTCGACGCCGTCTTCGTCGGCGGAGACCTCTGCCAGACTGGCGGAGACCAAAACGCGGAGGATCAACTGCTTCATGCTCCGTCTACTTACGTCGGCGGGCTCCGCGAGCTGGCCAAAGTCCGCGGGCTGTATCAGAAGGGCTTCGATGTAAATGAAGATGTGACGCCTTTGAAGTACGACCCAAAGTTTTTCGGACTTGGTGACCACGGTAAGCGTTCATCCTGTTAAGTGGAAATGCAATCTCATGTGAGCGGTGTTGGATAGACATCCAGACCGAGGACACGCCAGCCATCGGGTGGAACAAGGGTCGATTCCCTGGCGATTTGACTGAGCCGCAAGACTACTGGCGCTACCAGATGTGGAATTTTATCTCACAGATGCACAGCGGTCAGTCGTGTCGGTATTGCAGTCTTTATCGGCGGACACTGATCGATGGCCGCGATTTCAAGGATACGATCACGCACCCCTCATGCCTTACACCAGACCCGTCTACGGTATTGAAGGGAACAACCTCGACACGGAGCCGTATAAAGGCAGCTACTCCTGGCAGGACTACTCACTGAACTATGTAGTCAATCTCGGCCCCGTCGACGTCATCCAACTGCATCGCTACGGTGGCGATTCGGAGGGTGGCCGGCAGTCCGGATTCAACTGGCTGAAGCAAAGACTCGCGGAGCGCGGCCTTACGCATCCCATCATCATCATGCAGCACTACATGTTGTCCGACGTTGTGGAGGACGGCTCTGGCGTCACACCGAATTGGCACCGATCCCAGCGCGACGAGCTGCTCGACATTCTCAGCCCATACAACATCATAGGCTTCTTTGTCGGGAACAACCTTGACGTCGGCCCGCTCCCCCACAAGATCAACGTCCCGACGAAGGACCCGACGATTCCGACACGTCCGGTCCCCGAGTTCCGCCCCGGCTGCGCGTGGGCGCAGAACTTCGCGCTCGTGCGCGTCACGTCGTGGACGATGGACGTGGTGTACGGCTTCGCGCAGGACAGGAAGGCCGTCTTCACGAGCGGCGTGAGCTTCAAGATCCCGTACGGGAACCAGATCTGGGAAGAGGTGCCCGCGTGGAACAGCAGCTACTTCGGCACGCTCAAGAACTTCTACGTCAGCACCGTCCGGGCGAAGTGCCCTCACGACATGGTCATCATCTCGTGCGGGCTGCGGAAGACGGAGCGCCCGGAGAAGGACGACCGCGTCGCGTGGGATATGGTCGCTGCGGCGGTGGACGGCTCGCGGGAGGTGGCCATCCGCGGGTTCGCGACCGAAACGAGCGGCCACTTTCCCTATGGCTTGGGCGGGATGACGAAGATCTACGTCGACACCGCGCCGGTGGTGTGCCCGGCGCATTGCAACGTCGCTGGGGTGTTCTTCTGGCAGAAGGAGAACCGAGGTGCACCGAGCCTCACTGTGGCGCCGGGCCTCATCGTGCGGGAGGCGACGACCGGGGAGGAGTATGAGATCAGGAATGAGACGTCGGGCGGGTATTTCCCGGCGGAGCATGGCTGCACGGACTTGTACGCGGACACGAATAAGGTGAGCAGGCCGTCTGGGAAGGCGGGTGTGCCGGACACGCTGCAGATGGGCGGCGTCGCGTTGTATCAGAAGGGGAACAGAATTGGGGTGAGGGTGTTGTACGTGTGATTGGCGAAGAATTTGTCATTCCCGACAACGTCTGGACATTACGAGTTTTTATTCTACCCATCCTTTCGAACATTGCCTCTTTATCTTACTGCGCTCGGTGTACACAATATATCGCTCATAGTGCCAATATTTTACCTTTCTATCGCCTGGATCCGCCTATGTACTTACAACGGTCTGATGGCGTCAGAGAATATCGGCAAACGCCGGGCTCTCCTCGCGGATGGCGTCCGAGTCGGTCCGACGCCGCTTGCACTGGTACTGCAATCACCGATGTCAAGTGGCTCCAGCCTCAGCTCCCCAATCATTGTTCCTTCTAGCCATATGTATGGTACCTCAACCATTCTTGCTACCTGTGGTCAGGTGAAGAGCTGTGCCAACGATTCCCCGACTGCGACTAGATCCAAGAATTCACTGAGCATTCCTTGCTGCCACGATTCGGACTCGGCAAGCAGGCGTTTGCCAGCCGCAGGCGCAGACAACAACTTATCACTCAGACTATCACCGGCGGCACGTCGAAAGGAACTACGCCACCATCTACACGATAGACGACTGGTGCTCAGGTCCATGATCTGAGCAGCTATCTGGAAGCTTCGCGCCAGTAGCGCGCGATACAGCTCTTCACAACTCCACTCTCAGACTTGGATGCGGCGAATCAATCCGGAAGCTTTGGGCAGGTGGAGCAATTGGACGGGGTCTTAGAGGGTTCAAAGATATCAGGATCAAAGGCGGAGTTTCACTTCAGCCGTCGAACTGTCCGAGTAACTTTGGGTGCGTCGACGTCAGATTTGTGCACTTCTGATAAGGATACAAGGCATAATTTCCGAGCTCTGTGCCGACTCTCGATGCCTTTGAGGCTGTCCACATCGCGCCCTGCACTACGACCGATAGTCGTGCTGTCGACTTCGTCCACTGTCCTTCAAGGGAGCTACGGCACGCCCAGTGCTTATAACATTCGCAATTCAGAGCTTTGACGTTCACGCTCAGTCACGCTCTCCTTATCAGTGCTGTCAGCATACTTCCTCGATGGCAATTACGCTTCTCTAGCGTGCAACCGATATATTAACTACCCTGACAGAACCTCAGGCTTGCGGAATCTGCCGTGAAAGTGTTCGCTTCTCTCGAGAATCCACTGGGCGACGTCTTATGGATCGCCACCACCCTCCTTGACGGCGATGCGATATCTCACCCTTGGCACCACCCCATCTCTGCTATGGTCATGCCGACAGTACGTCTAAACGATGGGAACGAGGCGAGTCTCTGTGCAGAGGACCACGCTGTCTCCAACAGAAAACTCCTGCACAGATACCTGCCATTGCATTCGGAACAGGGTCCGCGCTGGGCGGGAAGGTGACGCCCACGTCGTCCAGGCATCGTCCCTCCTGACATGTCCAGGACGCGACCGAGGCCGTCAACCGTGCGCTTCAGGCTGGGTTCGCGCACATCGATACTGCAACCAGTAAGCCTTCCAGTCTCCCGGGAATGTTTCGCTCTCACTCTTGTCTAGTCTACCGCAACGAGCAGACGGTAGGGAGGGCGATCAGGGAGAGCCGGCTGGATCGGGCAGAGCTGTTCTTGACCACAAA
>MU277286.1:39383-75518 GCA_022160305.1 Artomyces pyxidatus | reverse complement strand
GCAAAGCCTCTGACAGTTGACCAACATAAGACAGATGGTTGGAAAGGGTGTTTAGTGAGTCAGCAAGATCTGCATTGTACTTAACTGGCTGATTTACTGCCAGTGTTCTCCATATGGTCACAGCCTGCTTTATGGCCTCTAATGCTTCTGGAATTTGATCCATATCAGACAGACAGATTGCAAGGTTATTAAGTGACAATGCAAGGTCTGGGCTGAACTTAGCAGGATAGTCTGCTGCAAGTGTTTTGTATATGGTCACTGCTTCTTTTATAGCCTCCAATGCCTCTGACATCTGGCCTACAGCATACAGACAGTTGGAAAGGTTTATGAATGAGTTGGCAAGGGCCGAGGAAAACATGGCAGGCTGCTCTGCTGCAAGTGTTTTTCTTATAGTCACAGCCTCCTCCATAGCTTCTAGTGCTTTTGATGCTTGACCATCTCTAAACAGATGATTTGAAAGGTTGTATAGTGAGTCAGCAAGGAGTGAGTTGAACCTGGCAGGCCGGTCTGCTGCAAGACTTCTTCTTATAGCCACTGCCTCTTTTATAGCATGCAAAGCTTCTGAGACTTGACCCATGTCAGAAAGACGGTTTGAAAAGTTGTTCAGTGATAATGCAAGGTCTGGGTTAAACTTGGTAGGATCATCTGCTGCAAGTGTCCTTCTCATTGTTACTGCCTCCTTTATAGTCTTGAATGCCTCTGACAGATGTCCCACATCATACAGACAGTTTGAAAAATTTGTCAGTGACAATGCCAGGTCTGGGTTATACTTTGTAGGATCATCTGCTGCAAGTGTCCTTCTCATAGTTACTGCCTCCTTTATAGTCTCTAATGCCTCTGACAGTTGTCCCATGTCATACAGACAGTTTGAAAGATTGGTTAGTGACAATGCAAGGTCTGAATTGAACCTGTCAGGCTGATCTGCTGCAAGTATCCTCCTCATTGCAACTACTTCTTGTATAACCTGCAAACCCTCTGACACTTGACCCACATCTGACAGACAGTTTGAGAGATTATTCAGTGAGTCAGCCAGATCTGAGGTGAATAGAGTAGGCTGATCTGCTGCAAGTGCCCTATATATGGCCACAGCCTCTTGTTCAGCTTTTAAAGCATCACCGTATAGTCCTACATTCTGAAGAGTGCTAGAAAGATTATAGGCTGCAGAAGCCACTGATTTTTCATAGGATATTTTTGAGATCATTGTCTCATTGAGGCTCATCTTCTGTAAAATTGAAATATTAATACTTAGTCTGATTTTATACAAACACTACTTACCTTTGTCCACTCTCTGACAGAGTCTAGAGGCTGAAACTTGTCTTTGACAGTAACTACCTCCATCCAGGTAACAACATGATTTGTTAAAAAGTGAGAAAAGGTCTTCAGAAATGCTTCAGTCATGTGTTGTTGTTCTAGATCAACAATATGGACTGTCCAGAATCTGCATGCATATAACAAATGGTCTGTGATGTCTCCTATATTGGGGAGTGTTTGAGATACTCTGGCTGAATAGCCAAGTCCAGGAATATCATTTGGCAACTCAGAGTCCAGAGTGTCTACACACATCAGAGCCAACCTCTGACTATGCTCTTTCACAATAATCGCATAATGATTTGCAGTATGTGATGTAAGAAACTCCCGTAGTGACAGGTGCAATATCTGCACAGGCTTGTCATTGGCATCTAGGCCAGAGAGTAAAGAGCGTATTGAGCTCTGACACATATTGTCAAATGCAATAGCATCTTTGTGCAATGCCTTCATGGCAGCAACAGTAAGAGGGCTTTTGGCTGCAAGGACTGTGCCCATCAACAAATAATAGCCCTCTTTGAAATCATCATCAAGCCAGTTGCAGTCATCAAGGATGGCCTGATATAGGATATCCATCTTGGACTCAACAGAACGGCGTGAGGGACTATGCTCCATCAGCAGCCTTTCAAGCTGCTGGATAGGATTGGTACATGTCCACAAAAAGTTGATAATGGTAGCCACCCATATGAATAAGCCCTCTGACTTGTCAATCAAAGCCTGAGCTCTGGACATGTCATCAGGAAGGGACCGAGACACCAGCATATTCCGCAGGCGCTGATGAACATAGATAGCAACATCCCCAGTCTGAGCAGTATCGCCAGATAGTCCACTCTTGAGTCGGAGGACATGAGGCTTGTTCTCCAAGAATGGCACAATCCTACTGTCAGGCCGGCAAGTGATGAGAATACGGAAATTTCCAGGAAGTCGATGGACTTCGTCACAAAGAACCCTGAGCAGCCCTTTTTCCGGGCGGTCACCGTCCTTGCGGCCTTCATCCAAAGCATCAATCACGATCAGAAGAGGCCAGTCGACAGGATAGAGGTGGTGCAGAGGGACAATAATGTCTTCGAACTGACGCGAGGCACCGGCAGTGACGAGGGTGCGATCCTGCTCTAAGATGGATCCTATCTCGTGACCGAGGTCTTTGTTGAGTGAAGCGAGATCCCGGATGATGTGGCCGAGGAGCATGTCATAGTCGTCTCGGCCGGCGACACCACGAGCGAAGAAAAAATGAGACACAAGCAGCTTCTTGAAGCGCGAACAGACGGCATGCGCGATGGCGCTCTTTCCACTGCCAGCCACGTCCGAGATCAGGAATATTCTCTTCGTAGCATCGGCCGAGTGGATCCAAGCCTCTATCTCGGCCAAAACAGCGACACGCGTTTCAGGAAGGCACGCCCGATCCGGATCCCAAGATGCGCCAGCAACAGTGGGAAAGGCGTCGCGGATGATATCTGCCAGGGCAATGTCATGCACTGTGAACAGCTTCAGCGCGCGAAACGTCTATGCCGATGATATACTCACCGATAGAAAAACGGAACTCCTCCAAGAGCCCATGCACCATGTCCTCTATGGTGTTTGGTCCGAGCTTCTTCAGTATCTCCGCGATATCCCTCTCGGACGCGATTGCATGCTCGACCTGTGTCCGCGGATGAATAGACATCCTTGAGCTGACACCGCTTGTGCGTACCTGAAAAGCGCGAATAGCGTCGTCGAACTTCTGCTGCATATCGGCGATCTTCTCCGGGTCCTTGAGGAAAGCCCTGAACCGCTTGAACCGTTTCTCGTCCTGTATGGCCTTGATGGCTGCCTTGATATCCCCTAGGGTGCTGAGAATAAGAGACAAACGTAATTAGCGTAGAGAGCCAGGTGAATTTTCACAAGACACGCACTTCGCGAGGACCTTCACATGCTCCTTCCGATCGTCGCTAGTATCCTTGTTATTCTCAGGTATGAGAACACAGGCAAGACAGTCCTGAATGTGGGCGCCGAAGCGATCCCAGTCCTTCTTGTTCGATTTGAATTTCTAGAGTTCTCGTCAGTGCTCGAATCGCTGGCATTAGAAAGTAGACGCACCTTGACTGTCTCCGCAACGTACAGCGCGCCTCCAACAGCGCTCTTCAGCGGTCCAAAGACATCAGCGGAAGCATTCACTGCGCGAAGAAATTCAACAGCGTATTGGGCCATTAGAGAGTATCGAATGCGGCGAGGGTGCAGATAGTGTGCAGAACAACGTTGCGACTCGTCCTCGTGGGGGAAAGGGCTGGCGGCCCGACAGGCCCGCTTCGTTTCCTCCCAAACGTCGGCGTATCTTGCAGCCTTACACGCTGCTAGGCTTCTACCACACCACAATATCTCCGACAATATCCTTGAATGAATCAATCCTTGCACAGCTTGCTCGCGGCCTTCGAAACACGTCCAGAGTCGACTGTCGTCGTGTACTCACACGCAGAGGGTCTGGCTGGTCACTCGTGTCTCGTATTGGTCTCGTACGGAGCGTATATCGTACTCGCCTCTCAGCTAGCGCCACGGGTCGTCTAACGTCTCGCTCTATAGCTACAGTATGGCGCGTGCTCAACGCTATGTCCCCATAGACCACACATGCGCCGGATGCACTTCGCGCGACGTCGCGACGGGCTGGAGCTTCCCCTGCGCGATTAGAGGAGCGCTGGTCCCAGGGCGTGAAGCCGTCCGTGGGCCCTTCGGTGGACTCTCTCAATCGATACCTCGCGTGGCGAACGTACGAAGTCCAGTGAATGCTCCGGTGTCTCTGGAGGATCGTGTCGGCGCGCTCGTCGATGGTGCAGTTGTCACCGTGCCTCAGCTGAGAGTCGCACAGTTCGAGCGCGAGCTCCCCACGGGGCGGGGCAGAGTCGACTGGGATGTACAGGCTGCGCACAGCGGATCTGGGTTCTAGGTGAGTCACTGACCGCCGCGTCCGAGACCTTCTCTGGTGCTAATTACCAGTCTATCCAGGTCAAACAGGAGATCTCGGCCATCGACGTCGTTCGTCAGCGAATGCGCCATCTTGCAGTGGCAAACCATCCCCTCGCCTTCTGCAGACTCAGTCCTCGATGGAAGCTGTGCTTTCGTCATTGATATACGGGGCTGCGATCCTCGCAGCGCCCTCTCGCACCCTCTCCGACTCGATGCAACTCCTGAAAGAGCGTAATTGGGAATATCTGTGGTTTTCCGAGCGAAGCGGTTATAGCTGCAGCGATGTTGTTCCCGAGTTTGCAATGCTATGAGAGGCACCTCACTGACTTACAGTGATGTATTGTCAAATCTGTATGGGTTCCATCGACGCGCTGGCCAACTAACTGTGTAACGAATTGTACTCCCATCTCCGGTATCAGCGGCGCGTTTGCGCTTCTACCCGCCACCGAGGTGACTTTGGCACTGCCATCGCTGCGGTATGTAGTATTCTCCGGCTTCGTGAGCGAGCCGTAAACCTGATGAAAAATATTTCGTGAGCAAAGTCCAGCGAGGTCGCACAGGAGATCATGGCGTACCTGGATGCCCGTCCTTAGCTCCCCGGTCGTCCTCTTGGACGAATCCCGCCATCGGTCTGCTTGCGAGCCCCGCCTCGACATGGCCCTCTCAGCGCCTCCAAACCGCCACAGCGTCGACACGTTCTCGTCAACATAATTGCCGCCTTCGTCTCCATCTCCTTCGTCTGGCGCGCATCGATCTTCATGCTACAGCGCAGGTGACATTACGGCGGACTCCGGTTTCAATTCCTCCTCGCCAGCACCTTCACGACGACTCGCATCCGCATGCCCATCAGTGTAGAATAGCGTGCTGGACAGCGCGCATCTGAGTCCGTACCATGATACGGAGCTTCTTGATGAGAGCATAAATCTCTCTCTGCGCGGCAGTGCATACACAAACAATGTGGACGCGGGCGCATCCCTTATCCTTATGCGCTATACGCTTTTGAATAGTACTCATCTTGTACGCAAACTTACTGTCTTGTCCGCGAAGATATTGACTAGGCCCACAGGACAATCGGAGCGACACGCATGCACCGTAGTCTCGCTAACCACAATACTATCACGGAATTCAAGTGAGTTATGCTCATCACTTCACTTCTCATCTCTCGCGTAAATTTCATCCCTTCATGAGCTCTGGACCGGGATCACTTCCGATGAAGACAATCCGTTCGGGATTCCACTGTAGGATTGGCATCGCAGAGTCCACGCCGGATACGTGCCACAGTGCCATCAGGCTGGAACTTTGCATGCCTGATACACAGGACATGCACGGGGAAATGAGGGTAAGGAACACGGTCTGTATATTCTCGATTTAACTCCCCTTCTTCTTGGCGACTGATGTTTCCGTTACTTTATCTACTATTGGCTCTGGAGATTGTACGAGGATGTACTACTACGCGTTCGCTTCTGATGTGTAGCTCGCGAGATCAGACGTTCGCATTTTTCGTAGCAAGTACTCAATTTCTGTTCTGGTGGTACGAAATACGATCGCTATGTCTACTGGTCGCTGAAGAAGGGCACACGAGCGAGCGACGTCACGCGTATCATCGTCTCCGTGAACCGCCACTTCAGTGTTCAAACGTTCACGCGTTCATGCGTTCACGAAGCGTCGCCTTGCATTCGATTGGCTCTATATAGCCCGGAGAGTGTCATTATTAGCGCAGCGCAACCACCACTCAGGCTCATCGATACTGTTTGCAAAATAAACCTCGACGACCGAGTGCAGGAGATAAAGGTGAAACAAGAGCGAACAGATCTGCTCATCGTCTTTCCGTGTTCAGGCATAAGCATTGTCATCTTGAGAATTGACACAACCTTGTCGATGCCAATCTCGGCGCCCCAAAGTAGCCCGGAGAGTGTCATTAGCGCAACCACCACGCAGGCTCAGTGAAGATGTTTTGCAAAATAAACCACAACGTTTTGTTGTTTCCAAAAGATCCAGGTAAAATTGTACAGGCAGTGACTCCTTTTTTTTTTTGAAAGAAATGTCCATTCCGAAGCGCCGAAGTTGACGCCTCGAACAACCATGACACAAGCACGTCGACCGGAAATAGTCGGACCCTCGAAACATAAAGACATGACTGCAAGTTGACATCAACCCCACGCTGCTGATATACGCTCGACGGGACTCACCAAATATCGAGCTCAGAGGAGTCTGGGCGTCTTCCAGTTGATCCAATCCGCCGCATTCCACGTCACATTGTAGAACACGTCGTTGGTCGAGAAGTCGTCCGTGCTGACGTTCTCGTCCAACAAGAACTTGTCGAAGAACGCGTTGAGCGACGCCGTCAGGTTCGCCGGCCACGCGCAGTGCTCATGCCCGCCGATCTGCTCGAACCCGTGGTTCTGCGGCACGCCGAGCGCCTCGTAGACCGTGTGCGCCGCCGACACGCAGCCCCACGCCGAGAGCGGGCTGAGCCACGCGAAGTCCGTGTTCTCGTAGCTCACGAGCCCGCGCGGTGCGACCATCGCGAGGAGCAGGTGGTGGTCGTACGGCAGGACCTCGAGCTCGTTGACGTAGTTCGCGAAGTTCGTGCTGAACCAGACGTTCTCCTGGACGATCTCCGTCGCGGTCTGCACGACGCTGCCGCTCGACTGCTCGTACAGGCTGAGTCGCCAGCACGTGTCGCCGCCGGAGCCCGACTCCTGGGGGATAGTGAGCGCGATGCGTGGCTCGAACGCGCCCGCCATGAGAGCGCCCTTGCCGTCACGCGAGCACCCAGTCACAGCGATCTTCTTCGTGTTGATGTTCGCCTTCGGGAGCTCCTCGAGCGCGTCGATGATGCGCGAGACTCCCCATACCCAGGCGGTCATCGAAGAAGCAGTGTGGTTCGCGCCGTAGAGCTCGTAGAAGAGCCCAACGCCGCGGCTGGTGAGGTCATTCTGCACTGCCATGGCAGAGTTGGCGTAGCTGAGTGTTGCGATCTGGTGTCGCAGCGCTCGTGAGTAAGATGATTGAAGTAGGAGACAGCATGCGACTCACTCCACTAGGAACAGGAATGCTGCCGCCGTCATAGCCAATGACCAACGGCCATCCTCCAGCGGGCGCCTTGCCGGTAGGATACTTGATCGTCTGCGCGAATGTGATGTTGTTCCCGCCGTTGAACGCAGTGATAGAGAGGACGCCCGACGTGGCGTTGAAGGTCGAGGAGACGTGCGCCGGCTTGCCTGGTAGGACGCCAGCCTCGTATCCTTGGATCAACGCGCCGATCTGGGCACGGCGGCACTCCCAGTCGGACTTGGTGAGTACAGGCAGGCCGTCGTCGAACAAGAAGGGGTCGGGCAATTTGCTGTTGTTGTACTTCGGGATGGTGGCGGGCGTCGGGCAGCCAAGCCATCCTGTAAGAAGTAAAAATGAGCACTCCAATACGCGAACGCAGAAGGCATAGGACTAACCAAGTCCAGGCAGTTGTGCGTTGGCGCGATGCGCGACGAGAGCAAAGCTGAGTTGGACTGCAGTGGAGAGCTTCATCGCGTTATAGAAGAAAGGCGCGTTTGGGATACGGAGACTCTGGTCGCGACGCGTCCTTTTGAAGAGAGGACATTACGCTTCTATGTCCGAGCACGTTGTCCGAACGAGACCGCAAATCCCGCGACGAGCCGGTATGCTGGGGTTGGAGCTGTCCTATGACCACCGTCGTCGCATCACCGGATGTGACTTGAACAAGCATTTAAACATTGAAATATGAGTCCAGGGGAACATGATATTCTGTCTGGTTGCAACCGAGCGGACCGCGGTTACGCGAGGGTTCAACTGACCTGGTTTGTTTATGACGGTCCGCGAAGAATTCACGTTGAAGAGTAGGGTTAAGAGATGTAGAATTACCCCGAGACAAGTCAATGGTGTTCGTGAGTCATAGAGTGATGCTGACACCTGTATCGAAGTCAGCTGCATCGCGCACGAGGCGACAAGGCTATCGGCACCGTTGAAGAAGCCAGGAACACCGCGTCACCACCAACCCCATTGGCCTGGGAGGGTAAGACGAATCTTGATTCAAATCGTTGGGATGGGTGTAGATCTTGCTCGAGGGGACGGTGTTGCGCGGCCTGTTCAACCCTGCGGCCCGGAAGCTTAGCGAGTCGTCACAAGGTGGTTGGCCGCTCGCCCCTCGAAGGTCAGCAACCGGAGGGTCCTTGACTTGGGGGAAGCTGGAAGGTAGTACGAAGATTGGGAAGTGTCTCAGAGGCGAGCTGGGTACCAAGAAACGGCATAGAAAATATCTGCTTGTCGAGCTCATGTGCGTGCAAAGTTCGAGTGAAGATCCTCGGAAGATCCAGCGAAAAGGTCGTTCGGCATTTTCCGACACCATCGAGATCTCTCTCATGTATAGAAAAAGAGCGTTGAAGCTGGTGACTGCGAGGTAACTGTGTTTAAATTATCTACGTCAATAAAATGCACTTCACACCCGCATCACGGCGAGTCTTGTTGCCATTCGCCTGCCATAACATCTTCCGTCTCGCATCTGCGGATGGTGACCTCAGGGGGCTCGTCTCTCAGCCTCTCGAGCTCTTCATCCTCCCATGAAGAATCGTAGACCTGTAGCTCCCTCAATTCGGCGCCCTTCTCTGCGCGCCTCTCTAACCATAGAGGCTGGGCCTCCCCCAGCTCCAACTGTCCATACTCCTCACCAAAGTCGATCATGTCGACTTCCCATGCTTCCTCAAATATTATGCCCCCGAGTCCGAGACAGGATAGCTGAGGGAGGAATAGTGGGATCGACGTCCCAAGCGCATAGCAAAGCGCCACCGCGGACTGGTTGTATGCCATCACAGCGCGCACGCTTTCCACAGCAGGGCCGAGTAGCTCGGCCCAAGTATCCGCGCCCCATTCTCTTTCGCCCATATCGATCTCGATGACGGTTTGTTGGAGCTGCGTAGACGTGAACGCAGCGCATACGGCGCGTATGACCGCGACGTTTGTCCAGTCAAAAGCCTCTTTACTTGACCAGTAAGTGAATGTCACAAACGTATCTGGAATTCCAGAGTAGTCCACGAGTCCATTGACGCCCCGCCACGCTTCCATGTACAGCTCGCCATCATCTTCGACCGGCTGTTCCACGGAGAGCTTGAGGATCGGATGACGCGGTGGATTGCTGCCGCGGACGTAAAGAGCGAGGTTATTGATCGTGCGCTGGAAATCGTGTATGAACAGCGCATCTCGAGGAGAGACATCGAGCGCCACCGTGACCTCGGTAGAGAATTCGAGACAACGCAAAAGTTGGGTGCAATCAGTGATGTCGCCGCAGAGAATAAGATACCGCAGGGCTCGAGACATTCTGACGATGCGCTCGTTGCCTATGGGGGTTGACAGCGGGATTGCTTCGACGAAAACTGACGTCTCGAGGGACGGCATCTGCTCTAGGGTATCAAGTACCTCGGGCACCGACGGAATGTTTTCGTCTGGTCATTCATGGGGGTTTATCTCCACCGCAAGGCGGACGAGACTCGTCAAGAAGGAAGAGTCCCATGGAAAGTGGACGGTGCCATAGAGGAATAGGCGACGCAAAGATGGCGCGTGGTTGCCCAGAAGGTGTGCGGGTAGCGGGACCACTTTGGTCCACGGTCGCCCCGGTCGATATACGCCAACTTGTAAGTGTTCGAGAATAGGAGCCGGGGAGGTCAGAGCTACAAGGAGAGGCTCGGTTCCAGGATCCGATGGATCCAGTGAGAGTACAAGCGTGTGGTCGAGGTGGTTGAGGATGAGTTTCTGTTCGCGAGCTGACATGCGATGCGCGCCGTACTCGAGATGGTCCAGGAGGTCAATCACAAGGGCGGTCAACTTTGCACGGCTCATCATCGCCTCTACCCAATTCTCTCCCAGATGAAACGAGACCCGTCCCCACAGACTTGAGTCTTCCAGTGCGATATATCGTCACCTTCTGCAGACATGGGTGACATATATCCAGCCTAGGATGGTGTTACGCGCAGGAACAGAAGCATCCACATCGCGGAGGATCCTAAAGATGCGTGCCAGGAGTTCGGGTGGCAGAGACGATATGTCGGGACTAACGAGATGCTAAGTGAGCTCAGCTCGCCGGAAGATACAAACCACATACTACACCGTCGCATATGCTGGTGTATGAGACAGCATATCGCGCGTACCTGTAAGGGCCTGATATGACGTCGCCCTGTGGTGTTTGAAAAAAAAATGAGTACTGAGTACCCCCGAGGGGTGAACGTCCTACATGCTGCCACGAGACTTTAACGGTGTCCGATGCAAGAATGGGGCTGGCTGTCTTTGACGGCTCCCAAAGAAAGCAAAGGGCGTCTGATCAAAGGCGATCACTGCCGACCCCCCACCTATCCTTTGGCAAACTGGAAACCGCTGTGTGAAGATGCGATGTTTATCGCTCTCACTTTCCACATATGAAGTGTGAATAATGGCCTCAGCGTAAATGTTCGATCGTGATGTTCTTCTTGGTGCAAGACGTCCGACGTTCACCATACATATGACCTATCTCCACGGTATGTGAAGGGGTTACGAATGGTCGCTGGGTCAACGTAAGACATTAAGCAGTAGATAGGTCATCTTCGAAGGAAGGAAAGGATGCAAACTCACGATGCAGAAATAAACTTCTGTATGAGCGCGTCCAGCCTAACACTCAGTCCCCACATCGACGATCAAACTTCCTTCAACTTCCCAGATCGAGCGACGTCCGTCTGCTCCTACGAGATTGTCGGAGGCGAAGTTCGAAGACCTGTGGCAAACTCCGAATGCAGCTTCATTCCGTTGCTACCGCGTTGTACAGGCGCGTTCTGCATATCATATCAGCGTCGAATGCGAAACTCGCTGTTGTGGCTGGCGACGAGCGGATGAGAAAAAGATCGGATTGAAAGGGTCATTGGGAGAACGGTGGCTGATCATGCGGTTTCCTCGTTGAAGATGCGTGCAAACACGGAGGGGGCAGCAGCGAAGCAGACTGAGACTCAGTGAGAGTCTGAGACTCACGACTCGACTCGGGCACGAAAACCCCGTATTAGGGTTAAGGTCCAACTGTCTTGCTCTTCTACCTCGATGTTCAAGCATGCATCTCCCCGGCTAGCTTCCCGCCTGATACCCGCGCGGCCTGTATGGGGAGCGCGTTATAGTTCTAAAAAACCTCCTTCCGACAAGAAGGTTCGTTGGGAAGAAGTAGCGGCCGATCCGCGCCCACCATGGGTCTACACCGCGTCCACCAGTCTTCGATTAGTCCTCATCCCAAGTGAGCCCTCAACACTTACCATGCCCTTGAAGTGTAACTCAATGGTCTGACGGGTCATCTACAGGTGCCCTATTATATGCTATTTTCTTCGCTGATTTCGGGGACAAGGAACACGTCTTCATGCCGGTGCGTAATCCATGCGCAGCCACGGCTCTCGCCACTAACCTTTGCGTCTACATAGCCTCGTAGATGGCTAGAGAGGCAGAAGGCAGCGTTCTTCACGCTTACGCCCGATGAGCGGGGGTTGACGGAAGGGATAGCCGCGCGCGAGGAGGGTGCACAAACTACCAAGCCGACAGGCTCCGTATAGGACCGACCTCGCCTTAGTCTACTCCAAGTTCGCTCCAAGTGTTGCATCGCATCGTGTTTGCTCGACCGACGACATACATAATGGAGGTGATTCCTACTCAGCGCGACTCACACACGATGCTCGCTGTTGGCGATCTACTGCGATGAGAGCTTGTTCAACAATAATGTTTCCTCTTACTCCCGGGGCATGACTGGCTTTCTCGCTTAAATAAGGAGTATTTGTGTGCGATAAATTGTAGAACCGAACAGGAGAAACTTGTGTTGTCCTTGAAGCTTGTGCGACTGGAAGCGCCGGGACGAGCAAAGTCAGCGAAATCGGCGAAGGAGTTTGAAATCGAACCTTGTCATGAAAAACTGTGCAGCTGAACGATGCAGACAGCTACCGACGCCCCGTCCGCCAATACACTGTCGTCTTATACCGCATTCTACAATGCCCACTCGGCCAACCCGCAAGGTATGCAATATCGCGTTCCTCGTTGTGTCTGGGACGTTAACGCCGTAGGCATCCTCGTGAAATTCATAGCCGATGCTGAGCGCCATGCTCTCAAACGCTCCTACTTGACATTACTTCCTCATCCACACCTGGTCGAGCTGTGCCTTGCATTCGACGCGTATGCACCTCCCCATGTGCAGAGCTTGTTGTGGCCTCCTGATCTACAGGCCGCTGTCGCTGGCCAGCGATCAGGGCAGGCGACCCCCTTCCCCGTGCCTCCGACTCCGGCAGCGGCTGAGAAGAACACTGCATCATCTGAGCCTCCCCCAGAGACTGTCTCCCAACTTCCGGCACCCTCTCCCGGTACGACTGCATCGTCAGAGCCGCCGCCGATGGGATCGCTGCTAGACGACTCTCACACAACGTCGGATCCTCAGAACACATCCCTCGAGTCCGACCAATCCACTACAAAGGTACTTGGTGGAAGCGTAGCCACGGTCACTCATCACCCGCCATCTGCTTCTTCGTCCAATTCCGAAGAGAAAAAAGCGCAAGCCTCGTCTGCGCCTTCGGCAGCCGCGCAACCCGCCTCTGCATCTACCACTGCTCCTGCTCCTACCCTTGCGTCTGCACTACACGGACCTTACCCTCACGCGCCATACGGCTATTCACAACAAGTGGCATATCCTCATGCTCCGTACTACCCTCCCCCTAACTTCCCACCACATTATCCTCATCCTACCCCCTCGCAATACCCAACGCCGACTTTTCCGCCGCATCCAGCCTATCCTCCTTCGTCTCACCCAACTGTATCTCCGTTCACTTCTGCGCCACTTGCGCGCCATCCAATACCTATGCCACCTCCAGATCCGAATGCAATATCTCCCGAAGACCTGCCCAGCTACGAGGACATGATCGTCGAAGCTCTCGCGGACCTCAGCGAACCGGATGGCTGCGCACCAAAATCCGTTTTCATGTGGATGGCTTCTCACTACCCGCTGCATACCAATTTTCGGCCGTCAGCCAGCCAGGCATTGCAAAAGGCCTTCAAGCGGGGGCGTCTCGAGAAGAGCAATAATGGAAAGTATCGGCTAAATATCAATTGGGACGGGGGCACGGTGAGTCTCACCTACGTCCTTCAAGTTCGTATGTGTTATTTACAGTTTATGTCAGACGTCTCGACGTACAACTCGGAGGCCGCAAACCATTTCGCAGACACTTTCAACGCAATCCGGTCAAGGAGCGCCACCATCTTCCCCTTTTACTCACGCCCCGCTGGTACATAATAACGTTCAATCGCGATCGTCGACACCGAAGCTTGTTGCTTCGGCACCTGCAGTAGGACCGTTTCCAGGCTACCCGCACCCGTATCCGCACTCGGCATACCCTGGTTACCCGCCGTTCGGACAGCCTCCCGCTATTGGTTCGTCTGCACTTGCGCACCCACCTACCGGTCCTCCTGGCCCTGTCGCACCGTCGAGTTCGGTTGCAGAGGCGGTCTCGGGTACAACAGATGAGGAGGTTGCAGAAGGCAGCGACGCGTGGAAGGCCGCGCAGAGCATCCTCGACGCCATTAACTTCGGCTCGGTGCTGCAGACGGGGGCCAGCACCTCGGCTTCAGCCCCGGGGCCCGCCGTGCCACCGCCACCGCCGCCAATTATCGCGGGGCCTGGTCTGGAGCTGTCGACTGAGACGGCGCAGACTTCGACATCTGATGGGGCTGTTCCTGCCGCGCGGAGCGTGCTCTCAGATCACGATCGGGCGGCATTGCAGGCCCAGCTCGCGCTGCTTGCCGCGCAGTTGGCCGAGATTGCGGAGGATACGCTGGACGACGATTTGAAGGATGTCGGTATGGAGTCTATGGATTTGGATATGGAAGATACGCGGGCAGATGGAGCTGCGGAGGAGTATGGCGACGAAGAGGAGGAGGAAGAGGATGACGATGACGACATGGTGCCCGTTCCCATCCCTAGCGAGGCTTTGCGGACATGATCTTGTTAAGTCCTGGACGTACGTGACCCCTCTGTCAGACGAAGCGTTGATGATGCGACACTTCGCATACACACTCCACACGGCGGCGTTAGACTCGACACCCTCCGCATTCGTTCTACTCGTCAGTAACACAGAACCGGCCAAATGCTCCCTGGTTCTCCGGTATGTTTGGCGAAATCGTCACACGCGCGGACCTGCTCACTGAGAAACACCGCGTCACCTGCGCGTACGGCGGGGAATTCTCTTTCCGTCTTCGCGTGGACGAGCTTCTCTGAGATCGCGGTGGACACACTTATCAGTTTGCCGTGAGCGAAAGCAGCATTGACCGACAAATGCAATTCCGCAGTCTGACGCCGCACGCGAGACACTCGGTAACGAGGACTTTCCCGAGACCGCTGCTATGGCATCGCATGAATTTCAGAAGGTTCGGCCGAGGAACGAGACACACAATGCAGTTTGCCGCTACGCCTTCAATTTCCGGTGTTCAGTCGTTATTAGTCACAGTGCCAGCGAGGTTGAATAGCTGACGACATTATACGTGCCCTCGGCGGGCACGCCGGCGCGATACAGCCTGACATGCAGGTCCTCAAGGTATGTTGTTGGTCACAGCGTATCGGGTGACGGAAGATCTAACGAACCTTTTTCGACAGCGTCTAACATGAATAGAATTCCCCTGAGAAGACGTGCTGAGAGACATAAATACAGAATGGTCACAACTTCGTCAGCCTGTCGCGTCCACTCTCCTCCGCTGTGGACCTCCCTGGACCGCCTTCGACGTTCCGGAGTGCTTGGATAGCATCATCAGGCAGGGCTCGACGCTCGCGCAAAGCTTGTGAGTCTATATCAAATCACTGATAACGTCACCATCGCGGAGATGTTAATTTCATAAAACGTAGATAACGTACGCAGATTCGAGATTTATTTGATCCCGGGGTAGTTGCCGACACCAGCTACCCCGACAGGTGAAATTCACGGTTAGTCCATATGTACCCCCTTCAGAACTCTATCGTCAACCTCGACACGACGCCCTCAGCGCCCCCCGGCCCCACCCCCCCTCCTGCCCTGCAGTGGTTGCGACAGCAGCCCTGACTTTCAACGCGTCGGCAGCGCCTGCGCAATGTCAGGTTTGCCGCTCGAAGTGGTCCAAATTGCTGTGGAGATGTTGACATCGATTACCGCGTACGTCCGTTCGGTCCGCGCCCGCCTGGCCTCGCTAACGAAATGCTCGTGCATACAGCAGCCGCTACTGCATTGCTTGTGAGTTCGCCATGACTCCCGCGTGATTCTGCTCATCGTCAACCCGCCCGGAACCTTCAGCTGCCTGTATGTCTCCGAGCTGGGAATCTCGGAAGTTAGTCGCTGATTCCGCTCGAACCGCTAGATTCCGTCGTCGTTTATGACTGGTTGACTTCGTACGTGCCATTGCCTGACGCTCTATGTTCCGAGCTTGCTGCTCATCCAAGTGCGTCGTAGGCTTGATCAAGAGATCGCATATGTACGCAATCATGAATGATTGCATGTTCACGAAAGTTAATACATCTTCGCAGATCTCCAAGGCACGGTGGAGCCCGGTCAAAGGCGCCTACATCTTCTGTCGTTACTGGACACTCATCGTCGTCCCCTTCTTGGTCTGGGGCTGCATATTTGACCACAACATGGAAACTTGTCAAAAGTACGTGCATGCGTTATACGCCAGCCTACCACCTATAGTAAGTCATCGCTTGACTCGTAACTAATGAGGGCCAATTGCTTACGCACTCGTAGACGATCTCAGCTCAGTGTACGTCGCATCGCGGCTCGCGCCAAGCACCCCCTCTGACAATTCACACACAGTCATCTTGATGATGAGGGCTTATGCGTTCTGCGGTCGGAGGCGCAGTGTTTTCGTAGTCCTGTCTACCGGATTACTGTTCCTTACCGCCGTCTACATATGGGTGATGGCTAGGGAGATGCAATGTATGTGGTCCTTCGCTCTCTGTGGCTAGGTATAACATCAGCCAATTTGCCAGTGGTCGAAGTATTCTTCTTCTTCTTCTCCCGGACTGGTTGCTTCGCCGAGAGCGACCAGTCTACACAATACTCCTACGTGGGCTCCTGGCATCTGGCGGTAAGTGGACTGTCTGCATGTGTCCACAAGACAGAGAATTATAATTCCCCTTCTTTCAACAGCTAATGTTGGTTAGTTAGTTCGTTTGATCTCATCATTTCATGTGATATTCAAGCCTTTGGCAGATCGCCTCGGTGGTGTTCGACTTTCTGAACATCTTCTTCATTGCTCGGGTGGGTTATCATCTTCGTTCGTCCTCGAACCCGGATCTAAACTTGCGCCAGCATTACATTAAGGAGCGTGGCACCATTGGCCCCCTCGCCCAGACTTTTATTAACCAAGGTAATCTCGTTTCTGCTTCCTTACTCATAACATAACGATGGTGAGAATCTCTCGTCGGTGTCAGGTCTCGTTGTCTATCTCGTTATGACGATCATGAACGTCTTCACGATGGGGACCTTCTTCAGGTGAGTCGAAGGCGATTCATGCAGCCTTACCTATTTTTATTGACAACAACTCTTAGTTCAAACACGAAAGTGAGCGGCGCCGGCTCTTGGCACGCTTTGTACCTTCCTTCACCCTTGGTACGTCAATGCCTCGTGTCTTCTCTGGGACACCCGCTCATGCCCTGCGTCCCATCCGCTCGCACCTCGGCATCTGCAGGCATGTCGACTGTAAGTCTCATCTGCGACATTGTCGTGGCGTCTAGCTCATGCCGCCTTTCCTTCGGCAGAGTTCTCATGCTCCGAAAAAAGGCCATGCCCACCGACACGGAGCTTCTCGTGCAATACTCCCAGATGGTAGACGAGGCCCTCGAGATGATACCCGTTGAACATGGTGCTCATCCAAACCATGGGGTTGACGGAGACGCTGCTTGACTTTTGCATTGTATATCCACATCGGATCATCGTATACATACCCCATCGCTAGCATGACAACGCTTTGTGTACATCTTTACTGTGTGAATAGACATTGTAGTGAACTGACCGAAGAACTCGCGATCGAGCCTGCTCAGGGAGGTTCGGTCAAGAATGCTGCATGTCTCTGACCCACCTTGCATTCGGTAACAACCATAGCCGACAGTGGTATACATATTGAGGCCAAGTGAGTACGAAGTCGGCGAGACGACCGTAGTCTGAGACGTCGATTTGGTGGGAGGTCAGCATGCACTGGCCCGACTCGGAAAAATGTGTTTCAAACGCACCCGGGTTGATTTGATATTTGGAGAGTGCTTATAGAACTTTGACTGTGATATTGAAATATTGGAATGAGAAAAGTGACAACAAGATATTGGATATGTAGCACTTGAGTGACAGTGGAGTCCGTCGGCGACGGTCGTCCCGTGGGAGGCCAGCCCTACCGTGGGGCTAGGCCAAGATTAGGCTGTATGCCTCTCCGAGTAAAAATATTGTGGAAAATCTACATGTTCTATTCCACTGACGCCGTGGAAGGCGTCCTCGATAGACTTACAGACGATGTGCTATGCACCAAAGGATATTAGGCTTTGTAGCGGGTGGTGATGTCGATGCGGGGAAACCGATCCGCCCCGATCCGCCCCTCCGAAGTTATGTCATCAAATGCGATCGATCTCCCGTCCTTCCGAGACCGAGCGAATCCGAAAAGCACAGGCAAAAAATTACGCAGCCTGCGGAACCTGATACAAGAACACATGTATATACAGTCAGAAGTGAAGTGAAGGACAGGGACTCGTACTATATACAAACTTGAACATACGTGTACAGAGAGATCGAAACTGTCACCAAACACCAAGAAAGAGTCAGCGTATCTGCCCAAGATGATGTCCAATGCACACAAATTGGCATCCCCAGCGCGTTCGCGACGCCATACCTAATTGATCTTCAACAGCTCCACTTCGAACTGGAGGGTGGCGTTGGGTGGAATCACTGGAGGGAACCCCCTGGCGCCGTACGCCTGCACGAGGGTGCGTCAGCTGGGATCATGCAGTGGTAGACGAGGAGCGCGCACATAATCAGGCGACACAGTGAGATTGGCCTTCGAGCCGAGCGACAGCTGCGGGACGCCTGATCGCATCGACGATCAGCTAATCGGACGTCTGGGCGAGGGAGAAGGACAGCACGCACCCTCGTCCCAACCTTTGATCACCTTCCCCAGCCCGATCTGCGTGACGAAGGGGCTACCCCTATAGAGCGCCCAGGGGTCAGCCAACCAAGCGAGTCCATAGCAATGAGGAACGCACCGGTCTCTGCTGGAGTCGAACTTCTTGCCATCGGTCAACGTCCCAACATAATGTATTGAGACGGTGTCTACGGACAAGCCGTGAAGTGTACTAGGTGGTCAGGAGATGGAGAGCGTACCGCCAGGCTGGGGGAAAGTGCGACCGTCGCCGTGCTGAATGATATCAACGTGAACGCCCTAGAGGCAGGAAAGCTCAGTGCGATGGCAAAGCGAGTAGTGGTGAAGCTCACCATGTTGTCAGGAGGTGGGGGATGATGGGAGTAAGGTCGACGGTTATATAGGAGGCGGCAGCGCTGCGTCGGGTTCGACACTTAAACCGCATAATGCGGACTTCCGAAACAGTACTCCCAATATAGGGATCATTCCATGGAACCCAGGAGTCGGGCCTCAGGCCTCAGGACGAGCGTTCACCCAGGCCTCGTTATCGATGTCGATATCTGCGACGCTCCAATTCAGCCAACGATGCCAAAACGTCTTCCATCCCGATACATCGATGCCTGATTCGCAGCTGCCAGTACCCGATTATTCAACTTACAAGACGTTCGCAGGGTCGCTGGACCCGGATAGAACTGGGGTAAGAAGAGAAGTATATTGGGAACACCTTCGACAACGTCTGCCATATTCGTCGGTGCGCACCCTCTGGATCATGATCTGCTTCCAAATCGGTCATTGAAAAAGACAAAACGCCAAAAACTAAAATGAACTCCCGATCGTTAGGATCGCACCTGCGGCTCTGAGGGCAGGGTGAACCACCGCCGCGGAGCTTCCTCCATAGACTGGTCGAGCCTACGACGATAACTCGGGATATGCTCGCTCCTTCTTCTAGCGATGTGACCTCGCAGTGGGAGGTACATGAGATCTACAGAAGGCAGGGAGCGAAGATAAGGCCTTGGGGTGGCGTTTACATAGGTAGATTTGAACTATGAAAGCCATAATAGTTCACACCTGCCAAGAAAGAGCGCTTGATCTTGGAAGTGGAAGTCCGAATAACGCGAAGGCAGCGTAACGAAACCTGATATCAGCATTGATAGCCAGGACGTGTACGCGATCATGTTTGATAGCAGAGAAGGGGTGGTGACTCAAAGCGAGAACACAAGCAGCTGACGCCGGGGACCTCCTCGTTGAGGAGTGCACTAGAACAGATCCAACAGATATGCCGCGATCCTGGGTCAGTCGGTCACGACTGAAAAGGGGACGAGCGAACCATGAAATCGGACAGGTGGGGACGTTCGGCGAACAAAAATTGTATATGGGGTATAGTATCCTGTATTCCGGATTCCGAAGGTGTCGTGCGTGGGCGAACGTCTGTAGAGAAGGGTAGCCTGTACGTCGTGGTCGTGAGCACCCGGAGGAACTCAGTCTAGCACACGACAACATCGAGTTGCTATCTAGCCGAACACGGTTCGCAGGAAGCCCCAGTTCCTAAGTCTGTCAGTCGCTCGTCTGCTCGGACTCGGGGTCACGGACGAGAACGTTCGATTCGGTGTCCACCACCGCGTCACCATCGGATGAATTGCGACTCCAGTGTTATGAACGGGACGCATGCTCACCTGTATGATACAGATCTTCTGGCGCAAGCCTCAAAGAACGTATAACAACAAGCAGAGGATACAGTAACGTTGCAAGCAAGTTGCAAGGTAATAAAGGTTGCGAGAAATCATGTGACTTCTGTGACGAGGACCGTGACTTGACCGCCGTCGCGTCAAACGACGCGATTTCGCACTTTCTTCGGTACACTCGCCACCTTCAGTTCTTGACTCCTATGCAAGACCTTGAACAAGTAGACGTCTCGCTTCTCCTAATGTTTCACTTACACGTCCTTCGTTTCCGTTAGGAAGCCAGTCTGGCTTCGAAAGGACTTCAAGACGCGAGATATGAAAGCTGGCGCCGCTGCTCACAGCCTGAGTGTGTCGAAGTGTCTGGCCTTTCAACGTGTACCTCAAGCTTGCATCGACTCTTGTCATGAGATGCGAGTTTTTTTCCTAACAATACACGAGTCATGCGGGTACCCTCGGGCTCTGTTATCGACACGGGTCAGTAATCACGATTTCTTCGGCTGCTGGGACTATCGTATTCGATCTTTCAGATGACCACCCCATTTCGACATATGCTCCCGCAAGCTTTAAAGATCGACTCCAGAAATCCACCGGGTCATCTGTGCCCCTGTCCTTGCATCAACAGGCTGTCCTCATCCCTCGCAGAGATCTGATACCAGCACACACATTTTGCCGTGTGCGGACAGACACCGGCGACCACGAGTGCCTAGATCGAGAAGAAACTACCCCAAATCTTTGTACTTCTAACGTGTATCTTGTGGAATCGCCCGGAGATTGTGAGCCCCTTTCCAACATCTGGTGCTTCTGCGTCACTGAAGCACCTTGGCTTCGCAAGCCGAACTGGTCGCGCTGCTACTCCTGATGCCATAACTCGTACATCTTAATTCCAATACCGGTTTCCACACCGAGACCCTTGTCATGGCGAGGAAATTTCATTGGTTCGCCTGGATATATGCGCCTTATTCTCGCCAATCTCTCCTCATCCGCAATAAATTCGGTGAAGCCGTACAGCTAGATCGTGCGGACCGCCTCTCCGCTATCGCTTGTACATTGGATGGAGTATCTGGTCCCATATTTACGGCCTGCCGTCACTGACGTTGCTTTTCAGGCTAGGTCTCTACAGCTGATCCGTGGACTCTTCTCCAGCCTGGTACGGCATGCATCGCAGGGTGTGCGCTCCGAACATAGGTCGTTCGAGATTTCCACCGCTAATGCGAGAAGGAGACATAAGGTTAGCCTCTCACGACTCTCATTGGCTACTCTCGCCTGACAACGATGCAATTTATCTGTGATGAGGGACTCGTGGCATACGCATGGCCGGTCAAGGGTGAGTTTAAACGGTGAAGTTAGAAGAGGATGGTACAGGAGTCAACTCGCTTCGGCTGAGACCGCGCCTAGGGCCAGCAAGAAGCTTCAAAGTCCGCGATAAGACATCCATGGCCTCTCTCTCCGCCATTGGACAGTTTGAAGGTGCCTAAGTACTCTCGCGCTGTGCTCCACTCGCCCCTGTTCGCCTTTCTACCTTCTGGCGTCCAGACCGCTGATAACATCTCCAGTTGGCGACATGCTGTCCGTCCTCGCGTCCTTTCCATGCACCTCTCGCTTCATACTTTCTCCTCGATACCTAGACAGTTCCTCGGGCCACCGCCGACTTTTCAGCTCATTCGACGGGGGAGGGCGCTTCAATCTGGCCATTGATCACACGTCGTTCAACCTTTCTGAGTCTAGTGCGAGACTCGCGGGTCACGTACACTGCGTGCTCGTACTGTGGCTGACGTGCGTCTTGGATCCGAGGAGCCTGCTTGGCGCTGTTGCCTGTGTCCCTTGCATCGTGCATCCTAATCCCGTTTGGCGGAGGGTCGCTCTTACCCGCGTCGCGGCACCCTCCGATGGCCGCAGCGCCCGTCGCAGCAACAGCTTCGCTCAAGCGTCCCCCCTTATACTGGGTAAATTGGATAGCACAATATCAAACGACCCTGTAGATACGCTGACAAAAATGCAAATCTTCCCTGTGCAGTTTGCAGCCGCTTGCATACCAAGCAAGTTTGCATCCGTCCATCTATCGTGGAGGAGCGCTCTCTAAAGGCGCCATATATGATGCAGGCATGTGGTCGATATGTTAGAGGTGACGTTCCGTTTGACGGCGACATCCCGTGCATCGATTGGGGATATATGTGCGGCACCGCGCCGGCGCAGGCTCCAGATTCGTGTCCGCGCACATGCGTCTTGATCGCTTCCTTCCGGGCGGCCTGGTCCCTTCCATCTCAGATCGTCCCATTCCGTGCCCTAATCCGCTTGCTCATGACAGCCGTGCATACACGTAGGCTCAAAGTGCGGGGTGATGCCTCTTTCCCCGCATCTTTCTCGTATAAGGTGGGGCTCAGTGTTCTTGCTGTCAGCGTCTCTTCTGCTGATCTATACGGACGTCCCGCAGCCTGACGACTGTAGCATGATTGGATGCAGGCTGCTGTCCTTGTCAGCACGGAGGGGACACCCACCCCGCCCGAGTCCGTTCAAGTTCCACCTCAGTCGACCTCAATTCAACGCGGGTGTCTGACTCGCTGCGTCGTTACGCACCTCAGCTGCGGCCCATCACCTGCCCCGCATATCCGTTTTCAGAGCGCCGACATCACCTGCGCCGTGCCGCGGTCGCGCTGGACACTAATCCTGTGGTTCGTAATATGCGCTTGCGGCGCGCTCCCATAGCGTAAATGTTGTATTATTATACACATATACAAGCGGCGACAAATGGGGAGGGCGCCACCGCGCTGCCTGAGAAGATCGCTGCGACTGGCCACACTGACGCCCGGGGTGAAACAGGACGGGACGCGGCCAGCCGTGCTGGTGCCGCCGTGTCCATATACCTGCCCCCAACCCGCCGACGACCGCATGGTCGCCCCGCCGCGCAATCAATGGCACTCCCGGCTGACACCGCGTCGATGTCAGCGCGTTCCCGCGCTGCCAGCCGCAGTCGTTTTGATCACGCTGGCCGTCTCCCACGCCGGCCCATTCAAAAACAATGTGTTTCTAATTTGTTTTATGTATGCGCTCGGATTCTTCGGAAGGCGTCAGTTGTGCGAGAAGGCAGGCGTTACGTTGTGCGCGAACGTGCTGGAAGCCGCGCGGGGGTTCTATTCTGCGCGATGACATCGACGGCTGAGCCTGTTTGATGGGACGCGGCTTCTGCTGCAGGGCTTCCCTCTATACACGTAATTGCGCGCGTGCGGGGGCGGGGCCCCGCGTCCGCTCGTCGGTGGCGCCCGTCTGTGTACACAACATTTGTATGCGCGATCGTGAGCCTCCGGTTCGAGGGTGGGAGCCGGGCAGCCCTCGGGCTGAGAAACTCGCGTCGCGCGTGAGAGGGAGCGCAGAAAGCTCTGAGCGTGTATTTCCAGCAGCTCTGGATGCGTGCATGCAAATGTCCACCAAACGTGCTTGACGCCATACTTTGCATCCAGATGCAGGCGCGCGTGCGGGTGTCTGTAGGTCCCCCGCACTCGCCGGGGCCCCGCATGCCTGCGCGGATGCGGATGTGAGCCCTGGACGTCCTGCACGGAACCTCAGCGGCGACAGGCGCACGGTCTCTGCGTGCATGGTGTCGATGCCAGCACTCGGGACACTCGCGGAATAGGGCCGAGAACACGCCTTCTGCCCCTCCATCGCCGGCAATGCAGGGCGCTCGGATTTTGAGGGCAGGGTAGGGGATCGCGAGCTTCTCCGCGCGGGCAATGGACGATGCTCGCCGACGATACATCGGCCCATGACGCCATCCCGCTGAGACTCTATCATTATGCGGCGGACGTCTAGAGCAGAAGCACCGCGGGACGGTCGGGGGCAGGCGTGGATGTGGTGGTGTGCGGTCGGCGGATATTGGGCTGTGGCGAGGCGCCGGTGGGAGATTTGGGCACGGGACACGGGTCGTGGGTGTGCGGTGCAGGAAGAGCGGCGCGGGCCCGGGCGGGCTGCGCTTTTCGGTTCCAATGCTGGGACATTGGATGCGACGAGGCGCGTCGGTGGGGTCTTGGGAAGATGGCGAGCAGTGCATATACATGGAGTGCGGTACAAGGCGAGCGCGAGAGTTATGATGTTCGAGATCGAGCTGTGTATCGAGCTGCTGATATCGAGAATGCCGTGGATATCAAGGCCCCGAGGTCAACACTCGAGACAGAGTTCAAGTGAGCGCCCGTCGTTCCGTTTCAATACCGAGGGCCCAGGGTTTCACCTCTCACCTCGACAGCGGGTCAGAGAGCGCATCAAGCAGCTGAACAAACAGCGTCGTACACCCACCCAGTACTTGTCTACCCATTGTCGCGCATCAGCACTTTGCGTTTGGACCTGACGCGTTCTGGAGCCCTTCAACTCGTGAGACTCGGGGGGAGGATGATGGGGCTTGAAACCCACTGGTTATAGATGGTCTGGCTCGATGTCAGTTGTAAACGACATCCATGGAACCAAATCAAAGCCGCGAGGCCTGTGAAAGCACCGCACCTGAGCGTCCTGTGTGTCCTGTGTCAACTGCTTTCAGCGACACGGCATCCCGCCTCCACCAACGACCGATGTAATCCTGACTCGTCACGCAATGCTGCAATCTGGCCATACAGTACATAGGCTCTGACATGGTTGTAGACGTCCAAAGGATGGCGCAATACCGCGCCACCAAAGACAACCAGAGCACCGGAGACGATCCGCACAGCGTGGACTGCGTCCGTGTGGTGCATGCAGTGTGTGCGGTGCGTGGCCAGATGTCGAGAGCGCGGCGCCCCGAGAAACCGATGGGCGGAAAGCGATGGCGTCCGACGTGTAGAGCGAGGCGCAGGTACACTTGGGCCCCATCTCCCCGCAAGATGCCGGGCCAAAGATGTCCACAAGTCGAGCAGATAGATTGATCAGGAAGTCGGCGATGACGACGGCGCAGCCGCACCATCGCCGGCGGAGCGGCAGAAGAGGGAGCGCGAGTCATAATGAAGAGGACGCGCCTATCACGGCGAGAAGACGGTGCGCGGAGACGCGAGCGAATCACGGCGAGGGCCGAACGTCATGGCTGAGACTGGGAGCATCACAGTGCGCAGTGTCGCCGAGAAGAGTGTGAATCCGGCTGAGAAACAGAGCGTATCACGGCGAGAAGGGCGGTGTGATGGAGAAGAGAAGGGCGAAGCGCAGTTGCGGTGTGCGTGTTCGCCTTTAAGGCGAATGCGTGGCGTCATGTGCGAGGGCAGCCGCAGGACGTGGGCCTGTGGGGAGACGTGTGGTGCCTTGCAGTGGACAGTAGATAGTAAGATAGAGGCCCGGCATGGCAGCGCGAGCGCGAATAATGGAAGTGCATACCACGCAGGGGAGGTTTGGCATGCCACAAGAGGCGTGACCACCTGCCGACGGCAAGGCAGGCGACGCGGACGACCCGTGAAGCGCGAGCGATTTGAGTTCAATGTCGAGTATAATTGCCCGGTGGGCCTGGCAATTATCGATAGAAGAAATGCAGTCTTTCGGAAGGGCGACCTTCAGTGCGGACGCAGTGCCTGGGCGGATGAGCACGACGTCCTGCACATAGAAAAGGCACGCGGTGCACGCGGTGCAGAAGCCGCACGAATTATACCCACCATGAGTAACTGGGCTTCCTAAGGCCGAGGACGGGGTGATGATGAGTGTGCAGAGGAGATCTAGACGGCGGCGCGATGATGCAGATCAAAATGGAGAAAATTTCAGGCTGAAGTCGAGCGCACGGGCTGCGGATGCAACTGGATTGGCAAATAGGTATACACGGGCAGTCTCCTGACGACGCAGTGCCAGTGGTAGTATTGCAGCGCACGGCGTCGCGACACCGATTTGAGAACGATGTGCCTGTGATGACGGGGGCGCGCCCGCACAATCCCCGCCGATCTGGGTCAGCGACGTCTGGGGGAAGAACATGATACAATGACCACTGACCGAGGTACAGCAAATAAAAAGGGCGAGACAGACGACACACTGCTTCTTGTGGCGAGCGCGTGATGCGGGGGCGAGAGACAAAGAGGCTTGGTGGGGGCGCAGGGCTGACGCACACTGCCAACACGGCGCAGTGCCAGCTAGCCACGAGACGTGCGCGCGTGCGGGCTCACGCCTCCTGCGGCAATCCGACAGCGCAAACGGAAGACGGCACACAGCTGAGCGGGCACACGACCCAGCCAAGACGCGTGGCCCAGCCAAGACGCGTGGCCAAGAGTCGCACAGCGCTGACGTCATCGACGCGCCTCGGCGAGCGTCCTGCTGCGTGGCAGTGCGAACTCCAATTGCGACCGGGGCACTCGATGCTCCCTCTGGGACCTTGTGCGTGCTCCGGGTGCAGTACTGCGTCCGGCGCGGGTCGACGGGCCACGCGAGCGCGGCACAGCTTGCGGGCTTCGCTTCCCAGCGGGCCCAGTACGCAGCGTGCGCCAAGAAGCCACAGCTACTGTAAATCCAAAGGTCTATTTCCCCACACGTCCCCACGCCCATGCGCAAGTCCGATCCGCTGCGGGGCAAGTCGCTGTCAGCAAGTACTGGCGGTCGGTGTTTGCGCGTGCCGAGGGAAGACAGCTCCGAAGACGGGCATATGCGATGTTTGCGGTGGAGTCGAACAGATGCACTTGCTCACCCAGGTGTGCACCCGGGCAGGACATCACATAACATAACGCGAGGCGCGTCTCGCTGTCGCTCCAGCTGGACGTCCGCATTACTGTACATAATGCAGCACCCGGAGTCGGAGTTCGGGGGACGGACGGCGGCGCCCCGGGGCCGAGGCGCGACAGGATGTCTGTTGAAGTGGTGCGTATGGCGAAGCGTGCGGGTGGAGGAGGAGCGATGGTGCGTGCGTGGATGCTGGCATGCTGGCGAGGCGCAAGGGGCACCCTCGGGCCCGAGCGACAGTGACGGGAGATCGCAGATCTACTGACCGCAGACTGACCGTATCATGCTTCCAAGCAGACAGCCGACGTCGACGTCGCCGATGAGCTCAGAATTTGCATCACGGTGGAGCGGCGGTACAAGTAGCCAAGTATAACGACGACGTCCGCTCCACCGTCCGTGTCCCAGGAGTTATCGCCAGCATGAATCGACCGCCCTGGGCCTGCGAGAACCACGAACGATGCCCAACCAGATCCAGCTTTCGTGAGGCAAGGTGTGTTCAATTCGGGCTCTGGCGCCTGCACACCGCGCACGTTGCAGCTGGAGAACAAAGCTCTCGGTTCCTCTGGTGAATAATCCAGCCTTCCAGCTGATGCATCCTTTCATCTTTCTCCTTCCAGCTGTCAGACGAGTCACCCGACGCGTGCGCAGATACGCGCTAGCGCTGCAGGCTCGACATCCCGCACCCAGTAAATACACAGACAAAGGCGCGCCCCTTCATCTGCGCGGCGGGCGGCAATGAGATATGCCACGTCCCGTTCCGAGTCCTCCTCCCGATACGAGTCCTCCCTTTCATCTCGCCCGCCGACAGACAGCCCCCGAGGTACACGTCCACCGCCGCCCCCAGCACGTTCATTTCCGGGCGGGCGACTAGTATAGCGCAGCCCCCTGTCAGATATCGATCGCCCAACTAAAACACAAAGACCACCACAAACGGACCCGGGCCGCCTGCGCGATAATCGCATGCGGCGCCCCTCCCTGCACGCCCTCCCTGCGCGACAATCACGCGTGTGCGCGCCGGACCGTGACTCACTCGAGGCGGGCCTTGTATTCGCAGTGATCGTCCCGTCCCCGTCCACCGCCCATCAAAGGGCGTGCAAACCCGCATCATCGCCAACTCGAAATGTGTCCTGCGCCGGCGCGGATCCTCCCATCCCATCCGCGTCCGCGTCCATGCGCATCGCGTTTGATGTCCGGGCCCGGGAGCGCTGATAACCACGCATACATGTGCGCGCCGGAGCGGGGAGCTGAGGCGCGCGGGCGGGACTTGCTCTGCGCGATACGATACTGACATCGCCATGTCTACGCAGATCGGCCATGCTAATACACGTACCTTGTCGCGTTCGTTGATCTGACGCACACGCGGAGCACGATGCTGTGGTATACGTTCCCTGGATTCCAATGCAATGCGACTAGCTATCCATACAACAAAATTGCAACCACCAGCCCCGCCAAAAAGAGTCAAAGAGAAAAACGACGAGAGAAAAACACGACGAAAGCCCATGGGATATAGACCGTTGGATATGATATGTACAGACTCCGAAACAAACAAGTTCAATGCACAGCGCGAAAGCAAGGATGTAGTAGGCACAAAGGCGGTCGTAGAAGTAGCGTGGAGATAAGGTATGTGGACGTGATATCAGTACGTATACAGCATGGCACAGGCGTGGGTGGGTCGGTAGTGGTACATGAGATACAAGAGTAGGCTGCGGACTATGTTATGTAGTGCACTTTTGGTGGGGTGGGCGAGGGTGGAGGGGGGGGGGGGGCGCGGGCGACGATTACGGGGCGTGCAATTGCAATGATGAACGGACTCGGATGATGATAAAGAATAGCGAATAAGTGCGCGACCGCGTAATCGTCGGCGAGGTATAACATGTCGTGCGGGTATGAATGGAATGCCAGATGGAGGAATGCAGACAGGACGGATGCAGCGATGACAGCGAAGACAACAGGGCGACGGCAGACGGCGAGGAAGGAGGCGGGCGCGGGCGCACAATCAGCGGGAGGACGACTCTTTCCCGGGGAACAGGAACAGCCGCTTCATCTGCGGCTGCACCTCCACCTCAGTCTCCACGACCGTGGGCACCCCGTCGACCTCCCGCCGCTCGAACCGTGTTTCCCTGCGGGGTGGCATCGGCATCGCCGGGTATGTCAACACATTGTCATACGACCATGACCGCGCTGGAGGAACGTATCGTCAATATAGTCCTACCATCCGATAGCCAAAGGCAACTCACTTTCAACCTTGGGGCGTATGGGCGTCTCCAACGCGGCTGTCTTCAACACACTCCCAATCGACTCGCTCTCGACGCTCGCCTCGCTCCCAAACCGGCTTAACGGACTCCGCGCGAGGCTGCGGGTCGATCCCGACCGCCAACTCGCCATCGACGAGCCATCGATCGAGCACATGGAACCGCCAGACGGACGGAGCTTGACGTCCGGCACAAGCAGCTTGCCCTCAGCACCCGGCTTGAGGATGCTGTGCTCGCGACGGCGGGCTGCGACGGGTAGCGAGTGAGGTTGCGGGACGCTGCCGGCGATGGAGCTACGAGAGTCGTTGCGCCGCGAGAACGACAGCGGGTAATTACTGTAGAGCTCCTCAGCGGTGCTGGAGCGCCGCGTGGAGGGCGTCGTCGGGGTGCCAGACTCGCCGTCCGTGAGCGTCGAGTACACGCCCGCGGAGGCGCGATGCGGGGAGGCGACGAAGGAGCCGTATGCGTTCGAGCGCTCGGGCTGGTGGAAGCTGCTATCGGAGCGGGGGCTGTGGTTCTCCGAAGCCGATGAAAAGGAGTACACACTGGCGCGCCAGGCGTCTGTTCCATCTGTCCATCCGGGGATCGGCTTGCGCTCGCGGGAGCCCGACTGACTCGTGGGGCGTACGGTGCGCTTGGACGCGGGGTCTGGGCACAGTGCGTCCTTGATGCGACGCGCGGCCATGATCACACCTGTCTGGTAGTCGCTCGCATAACCGGCGGCCGAGTCGTCCTCCTCCTCGTCGAGAAGGGGAGGACGCGGGGGAAGGGCTGGCATGTCGTACATCTGCATGAGCTTTGCGACGCTCTTGGTCATGATGGGCGAGTCGTAGTCGAACGGGCGCCGCTCGCTGTCCGTGATGCTGCCTGTCGAGTCCGGGGAGGACGCGAGCTCGGAGTCGAGGGGAGAGATGCCGGTGAGGGAGTTGTGGGGGACGGGAGGGAGGGTGGGGGACTCGCGGGGGTGGCGGTCTGGATTGTAATCGGGGGAGATGACGCCGTAGACGGAGTTAAAGTCTTGGACGCGACATTCGTCTGAGCAGTAGAGGGGGGTGGGCGCCTGGTCGATGACGGTGCGGTGCTTGACGGGCACGGTGGGGATGGGAGGAGGAAGCGGGGCCTTTGTGGACTCGACGCGCTTGAGGGCGCCGTTGGGTTTGACCCGGCCTGTCCCTCTGACAAGTCCGCCGCCACCCTTCGCGCGTATGGTGCCGCTGCGGCGGGCTTGGCGGGCGGGTGCGTCGGGGGATGTGGACTTTTCGGCTGGAGAAAGATGAGGGAGGAGTGAAGAGACGGAAGAGAAAAAGACTCACGAGAGGCTGACGAGGGTGAGGAGGGCGGGGGAGCGGGGGCGGGATGGGGGTTAGGAATGGGGAGGACGGGAACAAGGTATCGCTTTGGGAGTATCTGCCTTGAGCAGACTGGACACCAGGAGGTGTCGAGATGGTCCATGGCGGGAGGAGCAGAAGAGGAGGAGCGGACGGAGTGGCGGGGATGGGAGAAAAGGGAAAGGGAAGACGGGTGGGCGGTATTTATTTGGGGGGAGTGGATTATCCGCGTAAAAGGCCGGTGCAGCCACTGTGGGCCACTGAGCAGCCATCTGCAGCCATCTGCAGCCATTTCCATTCGATGCCGTCCTGGCCCAATCCCAGGGCAACCCGTGCCTTGATCCCCCGCACCGGTTACTCCGACCTTTCGCCCCCCCCGCGGCACCTCGGCCGCCGTCTCGCTCTTGTCGCCCTCGCCACGACGCTTTGCACTGGCCCGCACCCTCTCTATTGTGCCACCGCCCGAACAACGCTGTCAGTCCTTGTCGTCCAAGACACCTCTGGGCCTCAACTGGCCACCAGTCCCTCGCCTCGCACGCGATTATCGCATCGCCCAATCGCATCACCCATCAGATCCAGATCTCGCCTCGCTCTGCCTCACCTGAATATCTTTACACGTTATTTACCCCGCTTTTTCCCATTGGCTTCATCTCCGGCGCCATGTTGGTCTCGCCTTATCACCTTATCCACGGCTCCTCCCGCCTCGCCTCCCGCCCGCCCCGCCCGCCGGCACCCACAAATAATCACAGGCCTCCGCCCCCGCCCGCGCGCACATGCCATCACCCCCACCAGCACGAATACACGACTGCCCGCGCGTGCAGATTATATACGTTCTGCCTACGTGCGCCCGACATTCGCCCACCCAGCGCCAGAAGAACACGGACCCCTCGGAGCCCGCCCCGTCCCCCGCACGCACGCCCCAAACATGTAATAAGCAAATCGCCAGCACGGCGCGCGCGCGCGGCAGTCTTACATACAGCCGCGCGAAGCGACCCGCTAGTGCTGTTGCGATGAAACCCTGACGCCGCATCAGCTCATCGTATCGTCACCATCGATCCAGATACACAACGCAGATGCACATTGCAGTACCTAGTTGCTACGCTCCCGGCACGCCTCCCATCACGCCGGCCGCGTCCATCCATCCATCGCGACGACGCGATGCGATGGCTCCCCGTTCCGCTCGCGCATAATGCAGCATCACCATCATCCCATCATCGCCTAGCAAACGCGCAGACAAAGTACCCAGCCAATCCCCGCGCGCCTGCGCGCTGCGCCCGCGAAGCCTCCGGCGCGCGGAATATCTGGCGCGCGTGGCCTGCCCTCCGGGCCCGGGCCCGCGCTCCCTCCCTGCTCGCCAGCGCACCAGGGCTTCGCAGAACACGGACGCAGAAACGACGCACAAATTAAACACACGCGCCCGCGCCTATCGCCCCATGGCAGCCCCGGCGATCATCCCACCCCTCCCGTGATCCCACATCTCGCGCACGGCGCACTCGCCCGTCCGCCCATCACGATGCGTCCATCCGCGCGGACGCTGATGTCCCTCCGTGCGCTGATGCTATCATGCCTCGCTCCGCCTCGCCACGCGCCAATCGCACGCGCCCGTGCTTCCGTGCACCCGCTCCGAGGCCCCCTCGCCCTGCCTACGCGGCCCGGCCAGCGCGAATGCTTCCTCTTCGCCTCGCTACCCCGCATTGGCTTACGGTACAGCCAGCGCGGCACGCTACTGGCCCTTGCACGCAACGGCAGGCTGCGAGCATCAGCCGTGACAAACGTACGTGCAAATCGGCTGGGGCCCCGCATCCAATCCGCATCCTCGCCGCCTCGCGCGCTCGGACCTGCTCGGACGCGGGCTGGCGCGCGCTCGGCATCGCCCGCCCTCCGCGTTTCGACGCACTCGAGCCGCGCTTCCCCGGGGTCGTCGCACTGTCGCAGCCCGCCCCTGCTCCGAGCCCATGCTTCCTGATCGCGAAGCCCCCGACGTGCGTCCGGGTGCCCCCTGCGTATACACATAACATACTGATACGAGCGGATTAATGCTGCCCGATCCCTGTGGCCTTGCTGTGGCCCGGGGCAATTCTCGGCTTGCGCGGCTCCCCGCGTGCCGCTCCCAGGATCCCCTATGTGCGCGCCTCGAATCTGCAGTGCACATCGCGATATAGGACGTGCTCCGGCCGGTGACTCGCCCGCCACCAGCCATGTGTGTGTGCAGCAGCCATCTGCCCGATCTCCATGCGCGCGCAGGACCGTGCGCTGTGGCACTGGCATGCTCCGGCGGCGGGGATCGATAGGGACGCGTGGCCACACAACCGCCCACAAGCCCTTGGCGCCGACAATGCGCCGCGCGCGATCACCCCCGCAGCGCTGCGCGTACCCCGCGTTTCGGGCTGCGGTGCTGCCGCGCGCCCATCCCCAGTGGTATCGATCACATAACGCCAGGACGAGTATCATGTGTGCATTATGCGGGCGGGGCGACCCCGGAGTGCTGTGCGCGGTTACAGCAGTGATCATCGTGTGTGCGTGTGCGGTGTGTACAGTAAACGGGCGGCGTGTGCCTGATCTCGGTACCAAGTGTCCAAGCATTCTGCACGGGCTTCTGCAGGAATGTGTGCTACGTGTTCCCAACATTAATATGCGGGGACGCCACAAGTCCCCATCTCCGCGGGGGTGTCAAAGTTGCTGGGCCGGCTGCCTGGTTCGTAAGTTGATAGCTGACGGGCGGAGAAGACGGGCGGTTTGGTGATGATGGGGGTTGTGGGCGTGGCGGCGGCTAGGGGTGCGGGTCTACAGAGGCAGTGGCGGCGAGCCACCAGGGAGCCCCCTTCCGAATAGCGCAGGAGCCTGATCTGCTCGGGCGACGACGCAAGCCACAGGGCCTGCTGTGGCAAGGCAAACGGCAGAAGCCAGCGCGGAAGCCAGGGACTTTAGCGTCCCCCGAAGCCGGGGATTACTGCATGCCGGCGGCTGCCGTAAGTGCAGCAGCAGCGAATGACAAGCCACGCTGCAGATGCTTAACTTGACAGAGTGAAGCTTGACTGATGCCGCCATGGGAGGGACGCCTCGGCGGCATGCCAATCACCCTCCCGTGGGGGCAAGACGGCCCTCGCGCTCCCACACGTCCGTCTCGGACGCCTCGGCTTCCCACCGCGGGCGTGAGTACGTATGCATGCCCTGCCGCTGCGATTGGCCCGTGGCCCTGCGGGGAAGCGTATGTGCCCTGCGAGGATGCATATGTCTTGGGCACGATCGTCGGCGCGCGGCTTTCGCGACGCCGCTGGACCTAGAATTCATGAGAGAAGCCGTCTCGACGAGCGCAGCGAATGCGATCGCAAACGTCTACGACGCGTACGATCGAAACGCGACTGTGCACGCGGCTGCTTCTGGGCACCGTGCACGTCCTGTGCGGTGCAATGTGTCCTGTCGCGGCCGTCGTCTAGCCTGTCAGCGGGCAGCGCAGGGTGACGCACGTTTGGACTCACTGGTAATGGCAATGGCTTGAATGCGAGCTGCAGGAGGTTCTGCGGGCGAGGCGCGCCTCGCGCCGGATATGGATTTGGGTCTCACCAAATCCGAATCTCATCTGCAGAGGCCCATCATCCGCGTCGACGTCCCTTGGGCGAGTTGCGCGACCCTGCCAGAGCCGCGTACTTACGCGTGGGGCGGGAAAACATACAGCACTGAAATTTTAAAATAATGGAGACCGGTGCGATCCTTGCGCGTGAAATGCGCTCGCGTACGCGTTCGGCTGATGTGGATCCATGTGTGCGCGTAGGCGTGTGATTTTCAGCGCGTCCGACGGCTTTGGGTGATGCACACCATTTTTCGCAGATTTCTGGTGCGGTGTTCTGGAATGTGTGTGATAGGTATATGGAGGTGATGCCTGAGGGTGCGGCCGTGGAGGGCGAGAGAGACAGAGTTTCGCCGGATAGATCGTCGAGGGCGGGACGCACGCTCGATGCGGAGCCTTGCATCGGGGACCGATCCGCGTCTGCGATGGCGGTGCGATCTGATCAGCGCCGGCCCGGCAGCCCGTTACCCCGCACTTTTCAGAAGCCTTCGAGTCTTCGACGCTATAGCTGCTGTCACCCGTCCTCGTCGCTGTGTCGTCCGCACACACCCACACCCACGTCCATGCCCACCTGCGCCGCTGCCCCCGCCACCCCGCCCCCCGCCGCACGTCCAGCAGCCTCCCACGGGCCCACGGGGAAATATTTCCGCGCGCGGGCATCCCTGCGCCTGCGATCCGCGCGAGTGCGTCAGAGCGTTTCACCGAGGATTCGACGCGCGACGGGCGAGGCTGCAGGCACGGCGGACGCAGATCCGGGGCGCGATGCGCGATCTGGGGTGCGCGGCGGCGTGCCTCGCGCGACGGCCGCAAAAGGGAAGCCGCGGTGCGATGGATGCCGTGCCGCAACCGGCTTTCAACAGACGTGCGCTGCGTCACGCTAGAAACAGGCGTGCAGCGGCCCGCGTGCTACTAGCCGCTAGCGTAGCTCGATCCACTGCGCTAGCGGCGTCGCGGATGCTGTCTTGTTGGGATGCTTTTGTTTTGCTTTGAGGTTGCTGGATGCGGGCAGGGTAGGAGCTAGGACAAGGCGGCGGGGCGACAAAGGGAGGGTTCAGCTTGGACGCGCCTTGTCCGATCGCGCGTGTGCATGACGCGGGTGGTCCGTGCGCGTTCGACACAACAACGCCGTCCACAATACGCGAGATCCATCTGCGACACGCGACCGGTTTGCCGTCCTGGTCCAGCCGTCTTGGGCAGAGCACTTGCGCCGCGTTCCAAACTCGACCGTCCCAAACGAGACGGCATGGAATATTCCGCACCCGCCAGATCCACCGCCCGCGGCATCTGCGACTAAACAGCTTACTGCATGCACATCGACGACGTCCTGACAGGCCCCGAGTTCGAGAACGGGCACCTCGATTCTCGAAACGGACGAGGGACGTCTCCATGCCCGAGGCGGGCTGAGGCGGGCCTCGCGCTGGCGTGTTGAGGGACGTCTGCGCGAGCAGAAGCGTTCGTGAAGCACGCAGCGGTGCGCGCCCTCGAACGCAGATCCATTCACCCGCTGAGTAGGGTGCACACGTGGATTGGGCCAGGGCGTCATCTGCGCGGGGATGTGTGCGCATTCGAAGGCCTTCGTGATCTCACACGCAGCGGATCGCCAAAGCGCGCGCGATGTGATGCCGTCTATTCATCTCGAAGCGTTCGGCGAAGGACACCTTAACCTACATCCGCTGTGGAGTGGCTGCAGCGGTTCTGGGCTATGGGCCACGGTAGTGATCGTCATGTGCAGAGGAAGCTGCGTTCAAGGTGAAGCCGCCAACGTTGATCGTTGATTGAGGTTGAATGTCTGGGCTCTGGGCTCTATACATGAAATGAACGGTGCGCATGGGACGCGCGGAAGAAGGCCAGTGCTGTCTTCATGTTGACTCAAGTGGTCTGTGCGCGCACACGCAGCACGATCACCAGACCCACATCGACCTGCCTGAGGGGTCCATACGCACCGAGACAGCCCCATACGATGCCTTCGCTCGCACGAGACTGCGTTGCGCGAGAGGACCTCAAGGAACCAACAGACAGAATCCGGATGCACATGCGCCAAATTTTCAGAGTCTGGACACTGGACGGGGCGCCGAAAGACATCCGTTTTGAGACAGAGGAAAAGACACTGGACGTCTTCGTCTGAATCGTCAGTGGCGGAGTTCACGTCATCGGATATGCAGATATTCCGACTGAACATCAATTGCGTGCGTATATACGCAACAGACACCGTGACCCAGCCACAGGACTGCAATATTTACGCGATTCCGTCATGTCCACGTCGAAGGGCGGAAGCGGGCGATCCAGACGTA